>PVJO010027417.1:0-19682 GCA_004026905.1 Hystrix cristata
CCTTCGTGTGTCCAGGGCGGGAGGGGGAAATCTCTCTGTCGCCTGGCAACGGATGTCGCAGGGCGGGCTCACTTTGCAGGCTTTGTCGGGCTGCGGGGGCCTCTCTCTCACCTGGCTGGCTGGCTGGCTGGCTGGCTCCCCAAATCCTTTCTTAACCGTTATATTTAACAGTAATTTAGTCCTATGTTCTATAGTTTGAATTTAAGGAAATAGTAGAGTTACAACTGATTCTACTAATTTTAAGGATTTGAAGTTGTATCTTTGGGAAGGGGTATATGGGAAGATTATATACAAAATTGGTATGTAGTGTGATAAAAATGCAGGGAATATTGTACAGAAAGAGGCATACAGCAAGTAAAAACTAAGTAAAAGCTAATGGCCAAGGTAAGGAATTTAAAGTTAAATCTTAAAAAAGTATAAAGAGTATTGTACTGCTAAAAACTAAGAGGATGCTATTGTCGAATGAAGAATTGCAGTAAGATTTTAAAAAGAAAGAAAAGAAAAAGATATTACCAGAAGTTGATGTGGAGAAAGGGAAAAGGAAGAAAAGGGAATGAAAACTAATCAAGGCACTATTGGGCAAGAATTTAAACAGAATAAAAATACACACGCGCACACACACACACACAAACAAAAAAAAGATGCAGAAAATTAAATCAAAATCAGATTTAAAAAAAATCAAAGAAAAAACCAAAAACCCAAAACTCTCTTTTGAGCTTGTGCTCTAAATCACAGAACTCCAGTCCGGGCGTGTCTTTGTTTATATTGGGCTCTCAGGTGCAGACTGCTGCGGTGCTGAGCTGGGTGTGGAGCGCTGTTAAAGGTAGCAGCAAACCCTCACGGTGAGCCACCAGACGTTTATCTGGGGGGCTCAGACTGGCCGCTGACCGTCACAGTAACAGAGTCTGAGCTCTCTGCAACCTGCTGATTGAAATCTGCCGTCTGCTACCTTCTGCCGCTGAAGGTCCAGCCCGGCTCCCTTTCCCAAGCAAAAACGGTGATCCCCTCCCGCTTCCGGTTCGTGGGTCTCTGTCTTAGAGTGCCGATCCGCCTTCACTCACCGACCGTGGGCTCGGAGTCAGTGGGGGTGCCGTGGGACCTATTCCAGTTGTTTTTTCTTACTCCATAAGCGTGTTGCTAGTTCTGCATTCCTCCGCGAGTAGACAGGAAACTTTATGCTGACGTTTTGCTGGCAGCAGCATGCTGCTGCTGCTGCTGGTGCTGCCGCTGCCGCGGCGCGCAGTTTCTCGGGTTCGCTGCTCCCCGCTGGCGTCCGGCAGTGTTGCCACTTCCCGCTGATCCCCGTGGACTCTCCAGCCTCTGCCACGCGTGCCAGGCGGTCTCACCTGTCACTGACTTGATCGGGTCTCCTCCACATGGATCGCATAGTCCCTTCGTTCTCTGCGGACTCCAGGCCACGCCCTGGTTGCACCGCCCTGCTTCCCTCTGCCCTGGTTGAAATATTTGTAAAACATTGTACATGTCCCTACGTCAGGTTAATAAGAAAAAGAAAGGTTGCCTGATGAGGAAATGAAAGAGGAAAGTGCTAGCAATGAAGAAGTGCTGCTTTTTCTCTTGATCACCAAGTCAATGTGCAGGCATTGTAAGAACATATGAAATCATTTATATATAGTAACTGATAATTTTTTATCTCTGTTGCTATAAATTCTGCTGGTAGATTTGGGACTATTTCGCTTGACTTTGTATCTGGTAACATTTCTATGTGCTCACATACAAGGACGCCTGCTGTAGGCCTTGGATTCGATCCATAGTCCTGAAAAAAAGGTACACTTTATAATTTCATAAATGTGAAGTTCAAAGCAGACAAGAACTAAGTTATGAAAACTAAAATCTAATTCCAAAATATATCATACATACTTTCTTGCCACTTACTTTTTCATTTAATAATTCATGATTTCTTTCTGTATATATGCCTACAGATCAGCATATTAACTTAATGTTTGTTTAATATTTATATAAAGGATTAGGGATCAACACACTTTATTTTAATTTAAAATACAATGAATTTAATTCGCTATGCTTTCACTGTTCAAATTAGAATTAGTAGTTTGAAAATTATTTGGCAAAATATTTTTCATTTTCATACAATTCTGTTTATTTCTTCAGTTCTCGTGATTTTACCAAACCAGATAATTTGCATCCATGCTTTCTAAGAAGTTAAAATTCTATATAATTTAATTTCTTTTCTAAATAAATACTTTCAGTGTAAAATGTACATGCAAAAGAGTACATATATTATAGATACAGTTAAGTACATTTTTATAATCATGAAAGTCATCACTCATAAGGAAATGGAATATTACCAGCATGCTCGGAACTCCTGCTCAACCACCAGAAATATATCTATAAATTGAAACGCTAGACCCAATGTGAGAACATTTTATGCACACTAGGAAGAAAATATGAAGTGTCACTGGAGTAATATCAATTATTTCTAATTTAAAGGTTATTCTCCTTGTACCATATCCTTGAAACATGCATTTTTTTACGAAAATGAATATTTATTTTGAATGAGGACTCACAATACTCTATGCATTTCAAAAACCTGGCAAAACAAATATCACAAAAACCCAGAAAATACATTTTATAAAATACGATTATTGATCTTCTTCTGCCACTCATCTATACTACGTTTTTAAGACTTTATTCTTTTAGAGAAGTTTTAGGTTCACAATAAACTTGAGAGGAAAATATATGGACATCCCATATAAACTCTGCTCCCACACATGCACAGGCCCTCCCTTATCAACAACCCCCACCTGAATGGAACATTTTTATAACTGATGAACTTACATTGTCATATTATTATCACCCAAAATCAATAATTTGAGTTAGGGTTTATTCTTGGTATGTATATTTATTCCATGAGTTTGGATAAATATATAATATTAAAATAAAATTTAAAATATAAATATATAATAATAAGCATCAACCATTATAGAAACATGCAAAATATTGTATGGCTCTAAAAATTCTCCATGCTCTACCTATTTATCCATCTTCCTCCCTAATCCTTGGTAACCATTGATCTTCTACTGTATCCATGGTTTTGCCTTTTAAAGACTATTATATAGTTGGAATCATATAGTATGTAGCCTTCCAACTTGGCTTTTTTTCACTTAGTAAAGTGAATTTAGTTTTCCTTCGTATTTTTTCATTACCTGACATCTCCTTTGTTTTCAGCACCAAATGACATTCCATTCTCTGAATATATCAATTGAATTATCTATTCACCCACTAAAGGACATCTTGGTCGCCTCCACATTGTGGCAAGTATAAAAAAGGCTGCTTTAAACATTTATCTACAGGTCTTTGTCCAAGGTTATGGTTTATATCTAGATGTCCCCCCAAAACCTTATGTACTCATAGGTGGGCTTTTGGTGACTAGATTGTGGGGGTATGATACTTACCAGTGGATTTAGTCCACTGATGAGTTTATAGCTAAATGTGATGTTGGGAGGTTGTTTTAGTTACTTTTCTTGTTGATGAGATAAAATATCCAACACTCAAAGTTAAAGAAGGAAAGGATTTTTAGCTCACAGTTTGTGGAGGATTCAGTCCATAGTTGACTGGCTGCAAGGCAGGGTGGCAGGCATACAGGAATTACAGAGGAGAAAGAGTTTGTGGCAGCAGAAGGTAGCAAAGCAAGCAAGGGACCTTAGTAACTTCTTTCTGCACCTATATCTTATCCAGGCTACCTGCCTTTAGATGGGTAACACTAATCCTCGCATTATATCCTTGTGCCTTTAATCCTAGCATCACATCCTTGATCCCAGCAGAACTATGCCAAACCAATCAGTGGAAAAATTTAGTAATCACACACTCGAGATCCAGCCACATTTGAAAAAGCCCTACCTATGAGTGCATGAGGCATTGATGAGATATCTAGACACAAGCCACAGCAGAGATAAAGCCTGGTAAGAGGAGGCAGGTCACTGGGGATGTGACTTGAAAGAATATCTCTCTCCCTCCTCCTTTGATCTGTCTGCTTCCTGCCCCCATACCACGAGCTGCTTCTGTCCTGCCATGCTGCCCTGCCTAGGAGTGAAAACTCTATACACTAAGTCAAAAATGAACCTTTTTTCGTTTAATTTCTGGGCAGCTGTTATTGCATCCCAGCAACAAGGGAAGTGACTAAGACATGTAGATAATTGGTTTTCTTGTCCTTTGGATTACTACCAGGACAGCAATTGCTAGATAATATGGTAAGAGTGTGTTTAGGGATATAAATGAGTGACAAACTGTTTTCCAAGGTGGCTGTATTATTTTGTATTCCCACCAGCAATGGATAAGGATTCTTTGTGCCTCTCATCAGTGGCGGCATGTGATATCCTCACTGCTCTGCCATTTTAATAGACATTGTGTGGTATCTCATTGGTTTAATTACCATTTCCCTGATGACATGTTATGTGGACCATCTTTTTGTACAAGAACATTAAATGCGACAAACCAAAGATGTTGGGAAACTTCTCCAAACTCAAAGGTATCAGCAATCGATGGTGCTCAAATAATATATAATTTGATATGAGCTATATTTTACTTTAATATTTATTCAAAACAAAGGGAGTTCCAGTAAGATAAAAGTTCATAACTAACCTATTATGTGATTTATAATAGCTCTTTAGTGCAAATTCTTTACATGTATAAAGCTTATCACAGAAATGTAATTTGTTCCAATGATTATAGGAATGTAAAATGGTATGATCAGTTTGGAAAACAGTTTGGAAGCATATGTCCAGGAAAATGAAAGCATTTGTCCATAAAAAGACTGATATCATATGATTAATTTTTTTTAATTTACCAAGAACTGGTAGTGGTACATTGTAGATATACATAATGATCACATTTATTATAGTTAATTTGTACCTGTACATGATATGTCTTGTTTTCCAATCCCTTCTCCACCCCTCCCTTCCACTCCTCTTCCCCTCCTTATTTACAAAAGCTTTATTTACATTTTTCCATTTTTTCTCTCTTTTCCTTTTCATTTTCCCTTCCTTCCTTTCCCCCCTCCCTCTCCAGTTCTCGGGTTCCCATTTGAATATTATCTTTCTTTTTCACAATATCTACTACAAATTTTTGTTCTTATTTACACTTATGGTTTCTCACATCAGAAAAACAATTTGATACTTACTCATGTGTGTCCAATTTATTTCACTTAAAAGTATGTTCTCAAGGTGCGTCCATTTACCTACAAATGTTTCAGGTTCATCCTTTTTATGGCAGAGTAGTACTCCATTGTATCAAAAAACCCACATCTTCTTTAGCCACTCATTAGTTGCAGGGCAATTTGGGTTGTCTCCAAGACTTAGTTATTACAAATTGTATTGCTATAAACGTGGTTGTGCATATATTGCTGTGATATGATGTTTTTAATTCTTCTTGGAAAATATCAAGAAGAGAAATGGCTGGGTTGAATGGAACCTCTAGTCATAGTTTTTTGAGGAATCTCCACGCTAATTTCCATAGTGGTTGGACCAGCCTACACTCCTACTAACAGTGGAGGAGGGTTCCTTTTTCCCCACCGCCCTGCCAGCATTTGTTATTGGTGGGTCTCTTGATAATAGCTGTTCTTTCTGGAGTGAGATGGAATCTTAGCATTTTAATTTACATCTCTCAAATGACCAGTGAAGTTAAACACTTTTTCATATATTTATTTGCCATTTGTATTTCTTCATCTGAGAAATGTCTATTCATTTCAGATACCCATGTTTGGATTGGGTCTTTAAATTAGGGAGGTCTGATTTTTGGGGATTCTTTATATATTCTTGATGTTAGACTTTTATCTGAGGAGCTCCTGGAAAAAAATTTTTTCTCACTCTGGCTTTTGCCCCACTCTGTTGGTGATTTCTTTTGCCGTGCAAAAGCTTTTTAGTAGGATGTGATCCCAATCACTGATTCTTTATATTATTTCTCGTGCAGTCTGAGTTTGTTCATAAAGTTCTTGCCTACACTTATGTCTTCAGGGGTTCTTCTTATTCTATCCTCCAGTATATTTAGTGTTTCTGTTTTAACGTTTAGATCTCTGATCCACTTTGATTTTAGCTTAGTGCATGGTGAGAGACATATATCTAGTTTTAGTTTCCAACATGTGGCAGGCTAATTTTTCCAGCACCATTTATTAAAGAGGCTGTCTTTCTTCCCTGAGGGTATTTGGCTCCTTTGTTGAAGATGAGGTATTTGAGTGTGTTTGAAGTTGTTTCTGCGTCTTCTAGCCTATTCCATTGATCTTTGGATCTGTCTTTTTGCCAGTACCATGATGTTTTTATCATAGTACCTCTATAGTACAATATCAGATCAGGGATTGTGATGCCCCCTGCCTTGTCCCTGTTGTCCAGGATTGTTTCTGCTATTCTTGGTCTCTTCTGGTTCCAGGTGAATTTTATGATTGCTTTCTCTAATTCTATTGGTATTTTGATTGGAATTACATTAAATCTGTATAGTAATTCAGGAAGTATGGCCATTTTCTCTATCTTGGCTCTTCCTACCCAAGAGCACAGGATAGCTTTCCATTTTCTGATATCCCTTTCGATTTCCTTTTTTAGAGTACTGTAGTTTTTAATGTAAAGATCTTTTATTTGCTTTGTTAGATTGATTCCTAAATATTTCATTTTTTTGGTGCAAAAACACTAATAAGGCCTAGAATTTACTATACTAATTCAGGTAAATTTATCACAGGTCTATTCTTAATCTCTTGCATTATAACTTCTTCATTACGGGTACATGTTCAACCACTTCAGGAATGGTTTATCATTTTATGTTTTCCCTTTGCATACCATAAATACTGTAGTACCTCTAATACCACTGATGTGTAGTTGAATTGCAGTTTAAGACACAAGCAGTCTAAAATTCTACTCTTTTTTTTTTTTTTTTTTTTTGGTGCTGGGGCTCGAACTCTGAGCCTTGTGCTTGCAAGGCAAGCACTCTAACTACTGAGCTAAATCCCCAGCCTAGAATTCTACTCTTATTTTTTCAGTTTTCTAGGTTTTCTTTGGCTTCTTAATGGTTCTATTCCAGTGAAGCAAACCTCTTAGAGACTGGTGCCCAGACCTCAACCTCAACCTAAATGCCCAGACCACTTACTTATCACAAAGTGCCAGTACTGCAGTCAAACCTGAATACTGAAGTTTCAGTTTAGAGAAAACAACCATCACCCAATGCTCAGCCACTTGGGCAATTGGCTCTTGAGCCAATAGAGAAGGCTCTGCATGCCTGCTGCAGGACACATGTCATAGGTTTGCCGCCATTGTTCTATTCAAATATAACGTGTGTGCTTTTTAAAAACTAAGTTATTATTCCTTACATCACTAATTTACTTCTTAAGACATAATTTCCAATTATGCACATGCGCCACCTAAGCCTTAAACATTGTGCTAACCTGAAGAAGAGATTCAGTAAATACAGTATCTGTTGATTTCCTGCCCTCCTGCTCTACCCCTCAGCATGGTCCAAAGCATCACTTTGAAGTGGCTAAATTGCTCTTTAAGGAAAGTTAAGAGTAAAAGTCAAGAGCTTCAAGAACCAAAGGTTATAATTATGGGAATGGCTGTATTAATAAAAGCAGATGCTGGAATCGTATCAATTTAGCTATTCCACAGAAATTTGGTACAGTTAGACGAAGTTATAATCCAAAATAATGTGCCCTAAATACAAGTGACTGTTAAGAAGGGCACTCTCATCATTGTCCAATCTCAATAGTTGGGCACTGAGGAAGTAAAAAAACAAACAGAAGTTGAGAGCAAAAATGAGAGCTTTAGAGACAGATTATCAGATACAGCAATGGCAAAGAAGGTGCTAAAGAAGAGAGTAATTTTCTCAGAACACAGAAAAGGCCAGAATCTAGTTGAGAACTCTGCTAATCTGGCAGGCTACATAAATTTTGTTAGTCCAAATGATTTTTAAAGGCTATTTATAAAGCTGGGTTTAATATACCTTAATGGGGATTCATTAAGGAAATGGCTTGTTACCATTCATGTGTTTAATGATTATGGCATACTTCCTTAACTAGACACGCAATTGATTGCTTTAAATATCCAGCTCTGCAAGGCTATTTTTGTACTTTGGTGCATAAGATAAGCTTACTTAATAGAACTGTTCCTACTTTCTGGGAAGAGATAATATTCAAATATCTGTTGTTTATAAAATAAAAAGAGAGGGCACATTCTATGAATAAAAACAACGATTTTCATATTAAAACAATAATTTTTTTTCAGCTAACATTTCAGTTCAGTTACTTCAGTGATATCTGTGCGTAGATTCATGGAAATTGCATAAAAGTTGTCAACCAAGGAAAGATTCAGAGACTTATCAAGGCAAATATGGTTTTTCTACATTGTTTTCTCCTTCTTGCCTTTATGGACATGACTTAGTTTAATTATTTCCATTATGCTCATGTGAAAATGGATTTGGTGATGGTTTTAGTCCTGGTATGCCTGCAGTGAAGATTACACCTAACACCTTGATGCTCTGATAAGTTATCTGGAATTATCTTCTACATCCCTTATTTCTTATTTGGCAAGTAAAGGCCTAGACAGAGTCTTTCCATGAATGACACAATGAAACAAACCAAAGCTGAGAATGAAAGATATTAATTCTAGTTCTTCGGCCACCTAAGTAAGTTTGAGACATCATTTTAAAAAACTACCCAAGTCCACAGTTCCCCACCTGTAATTCAGAGATAACATTTTTCACACCTTGTAAGAATCAGATGCATTCATTTCTCCAAATATCTATTCATCTATATCTGCCATGAAATCTGGCACGCAGTATGGCATATGAGAAAAATAATATAAATATGCTCAAAATATAAACAAAACAAAAATGACATAAATAAAAATAAGAACAGCTTGTCTTTAAATTTTATTGTTTTATTATCAGTAAGATTCTTTTGCATATATTTAAAGTGTACAACATATTTTCTTATGCATATACATATTGAAATAATTACTACAAAAATGTATTCATCACCTTCTATAGTTACTCTTTTTTGTGTTATAAGAACACCTAAAATCTCTCTTAGCAAGCAAAATTTTAGTATACAGTATAATATTAACCATAGTCATCACTCTGTATATTAAATCACTAGACCTATTTGTTCTAACTACATGATCATATGCTTTGGCTTGCTTTTCCCTATCTCCCCCCGTCTTTGGCCCTGATAACCACTATCCTGTTCTTTATCCAGTGACTTTTCAAACCACTGTACATATGAGATTACATATAAGAGATTACATATATACAAGAAATTACATGAGATTAATATATATACAAGAAATTACATTTCTTTGTCTTATTTGACTTAGCATAAAGTCCTACAGGTTCATTAACACTGTCACAAATGACAGATTTTATTTCAGGCCAAATAGCATTTTATTTTGTATATAGCTACCACATTTTCTTTATCCACTCACCCACCAGTAGGTACGTAGGTTGTTTTGATATCTTGGCTTTTGTGAATAGTGCTGGTTGTAAAGCAAAAAATTATGACTAGAAATTAAATATCACAATCATATTTAAAAGATGTAATTCAACAGAATATTTGATGATGCAAAATTCATTAAGACATAAATTAAAAGCATTGACATAACTACAGGGTGAAGTGGAAAAATCCATCACTGATACTTGGTGCAAAATTTTATTTTTTTTAATTTTTATTTTTACCAAGAACATGTATTGGTACATTGTATACATAATGATCATAATCAACATGGTTATTTTGTACCTGTACATGATGTATCTTGGTCCCCCCCTTCCCCTCCTCTCCCTTCCATTCACCCGCCCCTCTCTATTTGCAAAAGTTTATTTACATTTTTCCATTTTTTCCCTTTCATCTTACTTTTCTTTTAACCTTCCTTCTTTATCCCCCTTTTCCCTATCTAGTTCTCTAGTTCTCCTCTCTTTTGAATACTATCTTTTTTTTTACATAATATCTATTATACCCCTTTGTCCTTATTTGCTTGGTATCTTCCCAGAAGAATTAAAATCATCATACCACAGTAATATTGGTGTGAAATTTTAAACACATTTCTCTAGCAATTGATAAATGAAGCAAACACAATAATCAGAAAGCATACAGAAGATCTGAAAGTCTAAATAAGTACATAGAACTATGAACTGGATAACAAAAATAAAGATTACTTCAAATACACATGAAAAAATTTACTAAATATTAGTCTATAAGTAGAGAATTTCAGGTAGTATAAATGTTTATGGTGTTAAGCAACAGTAAATTAAGATAGAAATTGATAAAAAAAAATTTCTTCCTTATATTTTGAAATATAAAGTGCCAAATAAGTTCCATGTCAGAGAAAAAATGTAAAATTTAAATTTGAAAGAACACTTAAAATATGTGAGAATGTCATTATTCTATTCAATACCTATTATATGCCAGGCAATATTATAGGAAAGCATTATTATAAGTGAAAAAAATAGAGAAGGTTCTTGCTCTTGTGAAATTTTTCAGTCTTGGGAGGAAAGACACAATAAATGCAATGTCAGAGGTGGTGGGTGTTAAGGAGAAAAATGGGGCACGGGAGGTACAAAGGGAATGCTGGGGGATCACAAGGTTAAGAAAGCAGTTCTATCTGAAATAGAACGTCAGGGGACAATGAGAAGCAAAGCCTGGAGGACATAAGGGAGGAAGCTGTGCAGAAATGTGAAGGAACAGCTAGTGTCTGATGTAGAATGAGTGAGTGTGTGTGTATGTGTGTTTTACTTTGGATTTTAAATCAAGTTTCCCTAAACACAGGATAAAACATCAATGACAGGGGTTAATTCCTACATATCATTTCCATTTGGAAATGTCTTAGAGTCATAAATAATGCATCCTTCTTCTCTTTAGTTTTCTATAGATTTAGCTCATAAACATGGAAATTTCTAGGCATAATGAATGATACCATTTCATTATTTCACTATTTGTAAAATAGAATATGTCATTTACTCTACATTTGGGCTAATGACTGGGAATATAGAGCAATAATTGTCTGGCCAGCTACCAAGATAAAAACATTTAGAAAAGTAATTCCAGAGTGTATGTGGTGTTAAAAGATGTAATAACTTTTTATTAGTACTACTGTATTCTTTCTAATACACTACTGTATTATTGTCTTTCTAATATTGTAAGGAACAAGTGAATTGCCTCATTTACATTTCAAGATCACAAGTTCAACCCCAGCCTAGGCAACTTACTGACTTAGTTAGACCCTGTCTCAAAATTAAAAAAAAAAAAAAATGTAAAAAGAACTGCCAGTGTAACTAAGTGTGAAAGCCCAGGATTCAATTCAATCTCCAGTACAGGGAGCGGGGGGATAAGCATAGGAGATAGCTCTAGAGAATACAGAATGAGAAGAAACAGTAAGGGGGGAGATGGGTTTAGAAAGCCAAGAGACATGGCGTTGAAGAACAGAGAGCTTAAAGAGACTTAGTTGTTTGCCAAATGATACACTGGATGAGGAGAAAAGAGTAAGAACAGCAATGGCAGGGGAATTGAGAGAAGGGAGGAAAAAGAAGCAGCATGCTTTTAAATAAAATGTGGCTGAATTTCTCAATTTCAAAAATAAGCAAATTTTACTTTCCTCCAGACCAAAAAAAGGAAAAAAGAAAACTTAAAAAGCCATTTAAGCTACAGAATTTGCATCTGCTACAATGAAAGCTAAAATACTAGCCAATCATCTACAGAGTAAGAGTACAAGATTGCATTTTAAGAGTAGTGTATCCAGCTAAGACATAATTCATCTGTCAAATACATCAGAAACATTTTGGGCATGAACATATTTAGCAGACTTTATCAGCCAAATTATCTAAAAAAATGTTCAAGGAAACATTCGACAAATAGAAATTAAAACACAGAGTTCACAATTATAGGACAGATAAAAAATATGTATGAAATAATGTTAATTTTTTGCAATTTAATACAAAATGGATTATGAAGTTAATGAAGTCAAATAAAATGTGTTAATTATTTGTGAGTTTGAAAATAAAAGAAACCACATGATAGTGGTTTGGAACCATAATTTCCTTACATTTAAGGAACACACAAGATTTGAATAAGGAAGAGAAAAGCAAATTTTCCATCTGAGAGAATGAGACGGATGCACAAAGGAAAAAAATATATAAAATTTCATGCTATTTCTGTGTATATATAGTTATATATTATTTTTATAAAATAAAATGTTAATTTTGAGTATCAGATGTTACACACCATTTTGTGTTTTCTTCTAATGGTGTAAAAAGCAAAAGGAAAAATGGAAAATAAATTTGCTTAGTTTGTTAGAAAAAAACTAAAAATACAAGTGTGGAAAATTAATCTTTCTCTGAAAAACAAAAAAATATTTTGAAAACCAGGGCAATTTCTTTGAAACATTCAAATTTATATTTTTATTTGCCCATTTTTGAGTCCCTAGATAGAGGCATATTTCCTACATTCTTCGCCACCATCTATTTTCCCATAACACAACTGTATTATTTCAAATTCCAAGGAAATAAATAGTATTTATGGCTCAAAGGAATCAAAAACTCTTATTTTTTTTAAATCTCAGCTGCGAAATTAATTAGGATTGATGTCTTCCTGATTGAAAATGACAATCTTGCGTCTTCTGAATCCTGTTTGAACTTTTTCCCTGACTGCCTCAGGAAGCCCCTGGACTTGACCACCCCTTTAGGACCCGGCGCCTGCACCTCTGGTACCTTATTAACAGATGTGAGAGTGTGGAGCTGCTATTCTGAGGTGGGAACCTCAAAGAAGTATAAGATCTTCATGATTCTCTTTAATATGAAGTGCTTTATTACACTGGCAAAATCCGCATCTGAACATGGAACGTATAAACACATAAATGCAGTGTTTAAAAATATTTACAGGAAGGATTGTACTTAAAATTAGTTAGCAAGACTTCCTTCTCTCTTACATTCAAATACTAACTGTGCTGCTCACACAGAAAGATTTGACGTCTTTCACAAAAGCTGGATAGCAAATCTTAGTATGTGCATTCTCACTTCACCCTTCAGAGCAAGAAGGAACTTTTGCAGTCAGTTATTTCAACCAACCCTATTATTCTTCAAGTGCCATTAACTGCTTCGCTCCAAACTAGCTTTAACAAAGACCCTCATTGGGCATGTTAGCCTACTATTCCTCGTCCCAGGAAATCTCACAATAAATTTAAGGGTTCTGCAAAAGAAGCATTATAACACGTTTCATTTGTGGTTTCACTTTTTGTACAATGCTTGGCAAAGAGAAAGAGGCCCACAAATGTTAATGGAATGATTGAAAGAATGAATGAGTGAAGAAATCAAGTAATAGACCTATACAATCCCAGCACTATTTTATAGTTCCTCTCGATCTTTATTTCAGAGCTCAGAAATGGAAAAAAAAAAAAAGATTTGGTTAGTTTCCTCCTGTTTTAAAGGAAAAACATTTTATGACAATGGTTTATGTAAATCAATTGGCTTAAGTTCTTTTATCAGTATTTGATTAAATTTTATACATCTACTTACTAAACCCTGAAATGTTGATTATTGACATAAAATAAGTTTATTGGAATGTGGCCATTCTCTCTCAGGACAGTATAAAACACATTTATAAACAATGAGATAGTTTTAAGTAATGTTATAAAATGGAATCAATTCCGATGTTTACAGTGGTCTTTCCTATTTTATAAATACATATTTGCATTTGTATAAGTTTTCTTTGACTGCCATAAAAAATTTCCACAAATTTGTTACCATACAGTTTTGCAGATCAGAGATCTGACACAGGTCTCACTGAGCCAAAAGCAGGGCAGTAATCCTTTCTGGAGGACCTGGGTGGGGGGCTCTTCTGTCTTGCCCTCTCAAGACTCGAGATCATACAGATTCTTTGGCTTAAGGCCTTTTCTCCATTTTCACAAACAGCATCACTGCATCTCTCTGGTTCTTTTCCTGTCATCCCTCTGATCACAGCTGGGAAACATTCTTAAGTTTTAAGGGTGTGTGTGATTACACTGGCACCCCTGGGTAATCCACGTTCATCTCCCTAGCTCATGGTTTGTAACTTCAGTCTTATCTTCAAAGTCCTTTTTGTCATGTTGCCTAAAAGATACATAAGACCTAGAGATTAGTACACAGACATCTGGTGGGGGGCACATTATTCTGCCCACAAAAGTATTTAGAGTACATTTTAGAGAAATGTCGATAGGATGGACAGAGATCTCAGAGTTTGTGCCTTTGAAAAATAAAGGAAGAAGCTGATTTAGGAGATAATCTTTGCCTGCTTTATAATTTCCCCTAGACTGTTTTTCCTGTACAGCCTCTCCTATTTAAGAATGTCCCATTTTCTCCTCATCATGAGGCTAGTGAGATTAAATTCTACCTTTACGGATGCAATTCATCCCTTCCAGAACTTTGTCCACACATTCTGGTTTATTTATTCAGGATGTGGATTTAAAAAAAAAATAGGGGTTGGGGATTTAGCTCAGTGGTAGAGTGCTTGCCTAGCAAGCGCAAGGCTCTGATTTTAATCCCCAGCACTCTCTCCAAAATAGTAATGTCCATTTCATTGTTCCTCATTTTATTTCAAACTCTTGTTTGCATACAGTATTGTTACACATAAATCCTAAAATATAATGAATGAAAAAGCAGTTCAGACAACATAAATCATTGTAGAAATGTAGTATGAATATTATACCTAACACATGGTAGAATATTGAATATGCATGTTAGATGACGTATTATCAGGCAATTTTGCAGCATTTCTTGAGGGGTATTTTCCCAGGGATTATACTGAACATACAGAAATCTCTATAACTGCCAGTGAAATAAGTCATAAGCAAATCACTGTATACCTCATATGAGAATTGTTGATCTATTCCTTTATGGATTTTACATATGCCACGCTCATCATATAGTTCATGACACATATTCTCATCTAATTAACTAATCCCTTTTTTTAATTTTTGAAGGTTCTGAATTCAGGATCTGCTTTATTTCTTCTCTCCCATCGAGATTTTGCTGTTGTCACTCAGGAAATCTGTAGTTTCATGAGAGGGGCTGTACCATGTTTGTGTGACAGACAAATACTTGTTTAGCTCAGTTATTGTAGAAATTTACAAATCAATATTTGTGATAGGTTATTAGAGATTTGTTACAAATAAATACTCAAGTGCCATTGATGGGTACGTCTTATTTGTTTTTTCCAAGCAGACAGTAATAAGCATTACAAGAAAAAGGGAAACTACTTATAGGACTTTTTCTCTCACCATCTGGGAACAAGAAGGACTCTTGGTTTACATTTTCAGTTTATTTTTATTTTTATGTTTTTGGTTAAGCCAGAACTTTGACTACAGTGTCTAAGGTTAACATAAAATCTAACAGAAATTGACAACAGAATTGACAACATAAATGGAAAAAACAAGAAATCAATTTGTTAGACTGTTTGATATTTACTCATTTTTATTCCTAACCTAACCACCCATGCATTATTTTTCTGGAAATAAAATGTCTATTTATTTTGTTTTAGCAAATTACCTGGTTGTGTGACTCTCACTATGTTTTTCCTTCAAGAATGATAGAGTGATGCTATATTGAAGAGGAATTGCTCTATGTACCCAATTAATTCTTCTAGTAAAATTTCTGCATGAACAGCATCACTCATCCTGACTGCTTATGAAGCCATCAAGTCCAGGCTCTGAGTCACTCTTGGATGTCGTACAGGAAGGCCATATCAATCTTCTCTTTTCACGGGGCTTGAAACAGTCCTTAGAGAACCATATAAAACTCCAGTGTGTTTTTCACAGATTTTCTTGGACCTGGTTAACAAAAAACAAAGAAGTATTATTTGGCATTGAAAAAAAATTTATTTAAAAGGGCAAGATTCAAAGGTGAAGTGCCACAGAATGGGCACCAGGAAGTTACTTTTTGGTCAAAAAACTTAAGGGATTTTTTTTCCATTTATGTTGAATTGAAAAATTGAAACTAGCAGAGGGAATACTCAGGAGAGTGGAGATCAGTGGTTTTGAGCTGCTTTCTTGTGTTTAGCAGTTATAGGTTAAAAAAAAAAAAAGCTGAACAACAGTAACTCTTTGTTGCTCCACTCTCCTACATACACAGCTCTTGGAGATTTTTTTGTTATTAACCAAGTCAAGAAAATAATGTTTTTTTTCCCTCCTCACAAAAACTCCACATCTTATGCCATAGTTCTGCCATAGGGTGACATCTTTTTACAATGGAATGCCCACAAGTAGACTGGATGGTGTGGACACACATTTTGTAATTTCCATGGATAACTGGTCAATTCTTGATACATGAGACCTATAAACAGCACTCAGCAATCCAGTGTTTAGGGCCTAGGGATGGCTAGCAGTGAAATTAGTACAGCTATGCAACTCATTGCTAAACTTAAAGACTTGCCAGGGAAATAGAATAAATTCAATATTATATTATAAAAGTTAACAGATACTTAGGGTGTGTTAATTCTCAGAACAGCAAGTCATTTACTCAGAAGCTTAAATGCTGGATTCTTCTTTGCTTCCAAAAGTTGGCTACAATATCAACAGATTATCTGCCAAATTTTTATATTCAGGTCTGAAAATGCCATCCATTAATAAACTCTCCAACTCATATACTTTCAAGACATGTTTAAGAAATATAACCCTCAAAGAGCTGTTTTCCAGTTTGTTCCAGGGTATGAAAACAGCAAGCTTACTCCCCAAAGTTAAACATACCTCACATGCATGGTGAATTTAGTAATAAGAACGAACATGGAAATAGAAAAAGATCTGAGAATGTAATAAATGATAAAGACTTAATTAAATGTAAAATTCAATGTAAATGCAATGCTAAAAAGTGACTAAGCTGGAGGAGTTGCAACCCATTCTGTTACAAATAGATGGAAATATGCATATATTTTAAAAGAAGAAATTTAGACTCTAGAACTTTACTATTCAAAAGTGTGCAATCTTGCAGTTTCAAGAATCAAGAAGAGAGGAATGAATGTAAACTCTTTCAGAATTGTCAAAAGTATAAATAGTATCAATGTACAAAAAACTCTATTGCTATACAATGACTTTTAATGTCTTCTTTCCCCGACCCAACCTCTAACTATTTTGAACAACTCAATAGCTGTTCTCCAAAAGGAGTCACAAATGATCTTCCTATCATCTTTATTCTTATTGCCTTTTCTGCCTAGAAGACTCCTCTAAAGACATTTTTAGCTCATGGATTCCTTTCAGCTTCTGCTTGAATGTAACCTCAACAGTGCATTCTCTGATCGCCATGAAGGATTGACTCCATCTACATACTTAGCTTGTTTTATATGCATTTTTTTCAGATGATTTAACTTTACTTTTTTTTATTAGTACACGTTTGCAATTCGCAGTTTACAATCATTCTGGAGAGTAGCCACATGTATGAATTACAGCTTTTTTCCCCCTAATCCTGTCCTCTTCCCTTCCCAACCCCTCCAAATCTGATTCCCCTATCAATTTTTACAAATTTATTATTTGCCTTAACTCCTGTTACTGTGTATATTTACACTGATTGGAGTTATTAGGATGCTGTACATGGCACATCTTTATTCCTCTCACTTCCCATTCTGCTCCTCCTCACTGTTCATCCTTGTTTGCTTGGACCATTTCCCTATTGGACGAGATCGGTCCCCTTGTCCATTTTTATCCACCCTTTATCATTTTCTTTGCTTGTACTTTGCCTCGCTCAAATACCATATGTATTTAAGCTTATGAGTCTGATTTATTTCACTCAGTATTATATTTTCTGAGTACACTCATTTTCCTTCAAATGCCTCAAATTTGTCATTTTTATAGCAGAGTAGTGTGCTATTATATATAGATACCAAATTTTGCTTACCCAATCATCTGTTAATGGGTATACAGGCTGCTTCCAAAACTTAGTTATTACAAATTGTGCTGGTTTAAACATTGGTCTGCATGTATCACTGTACTATGGTGGCTTAAGCTCTTTGGGGAGAGATACCTAGCAGAGGAATAGCTAGAATTTCTAATTTCAGTTCCTTGAGAAATCTCCATACTGATTTCCATAATGGTCCTACTAGTTTGCATTTCCACCAACAATGTAGGCATGTTCCTTTTTCACCACAGCTGCACCAGCATTTGTTATTATTTGATTTCCTAATGATTTTCATTTTTTCTGGGGTAACATGGAATCAGCATTGTTTTGATTTGTATTTCTCTAATGGCCAGAGATGTTAAACACTTTTTCATACATTTGTTAACCAATTGTATTTCTTCCTGTGTGAAGTACCTGTTCATTTCTCTAGCCCATTTCTTGACTGGGTCTTTAATTTTAGTTAGTGTAATTTTTTTGAGTTCTTTATATATTCTAGATATTAGTCCTCTGTCTGAGGAACAGCTGGAAAAAATTTTTTCCCATCCTGAAGGTCATCTTTTCACTCCGATTGATTCTTTAGCTACACAAAAGCTTTCCAGACTGATATAATTCCATTTGTTGATTCTTGCTATTTCTTGTGCAAATGAGGTTCTCTTTAGAAGATTCTTTCCTCCACCTATGTCTTCAAGTGTTTTACCTATTTTATCTTCCAGAAGGTTTAATGTTTGTTTTAATGTTTATATCTTTGATAAATTTTTATTTTAATTTAGTACATAGTGAGAGATAAAAGTCTAGTTTCAGGGCTGGGGATTTAGCTCAGTGATTAGAGTGCTTGCCTTGTAAGCACAAGGGCCTGAGTTCGATCCGCAGCACCACAAAAAAAAAAAAAAAAAAAAAAAGTCTAGTTTCATTCTTCTACAAACAGATAACCAGTTTACCTAACACCACTTATTGAATAGGCTATCTTTCCACCAACATACGCTTTTGAACCCTTTGTCAAAGATCAAATAGTTGAATGTGTCTGGGGAGATTTCTGTAGCATCAGTTGTGTTCCATTGATACACATGGCTGTTTTTGTTACAATACCATGCCATTTTTTAAAAAATCACTTTTGCTTTGTAGTATTGATATACCGCCTGCTTTGTTCTTATTGTCCAAAATTACTTTTGCTATTCTGGGTCTCTTGTCATTCCATATGAATTTTAGGATGGCTTTCTCTAGATCTGTAAGGTATGCTGTATTGGTATTTTGATTAGGACTGTATTGAATCTGTATAACAGTTTTGGGAGTATGGTCATTTTGACAGGTTTGGGTCTGCCTATCCAGGAGCAAGAGATATCTTTCCATTTTCTGAGGTCCTCTTAAATCATCTTCTTCAGAGTACTGTAGTTTTCTTTTAGAGGTCTTTCATTTCCTCAGTTAGGTTAATTCCTAGATATTTCATTTTTCTTGAAGTGAATGGTATTGTTTTTATAATTTCCTTCTCAGCCCATTCATTGTTGCTATACACAAATGCTAATGATTTTTATGCATTGGTCTTGTATCTTGCTACTTTGCTGAAGTTGGTTATTAATTCTAAGAGTTTTTTGGTGGAAATCTTTGGGTCTTCTATGTAGAATATGATGTCATTGGCAAATGATAATTTGAGCTCTTCCTTTCCTGTATGTGTCCCTTTTATTTCTCTCTGCCTAATTGCTCTGGTTAATATTTCAAGCACTATGTTGAATGGAAGAGGTGATAGTGGACATCCTTGTTTTGTTCCTGATTTTCAGGGAAATTTTTTAGTTTTTCCCCATTCAGTATGATGCTGGCTATTGGTTTGTCATAAA
>PVJO010027418.1:0-19667 GCA_004026905.1 Hystrix cristata
CTTCTGCGCCGTCACAGTAATTCACAGCCTCGACCCTTCCTCCAGCCTCAGCACCGACCAACAAGCCGCAGGGGCCTCCTTCTGCCCTGCGAGCCCAGGAGCCTACTCAATGCCTTTGATCATCTGGCATTGTAAGGGTCACGTTTGTGGCAAATGCACGGCCACCATGAATGTCACACTCCAGGTCTGCAGTGGTCTTCAGTGCTTGGCTGTTGGCCAGGTCCTATCCCCAGTTTTGGAGGGAATCTGCAGAATTTATCCTTGCTGTGTCCCCGCTTGCTCTTCTTTACCCTCAGAAAATGCTTTATGGAGTCACAGAAGGCAGAACCCAGCCCAGGGAGGCTGTGGTCACCAATGAACCTCATCCACCATGACATGTGCAGTCTCTGTGCCCACACAGGCTGCTTCACAGCAGGACGGGGGTGCAGGGGAGGAGTTGCTGGGACTGAGAGCCGGCCAGCATCCTTGATGGCTCCATCTTGCCCCATCCTCCTGTGTCCTGTGAGAGGGCAGCTCTGGGCGTTTAGTAGTCAGGTCAGCTGGTGTTCCGTGTACACTGTCCTCGGGTCCCAACATGGTTTTGATACATAGCGGTGCTCGATAGAACTTTGAGCTGGACTGGACTGGGCGAGTCTGGGCGATGTTTCTATCACAGCCATTGATACGTGGCAGCACAACTCTCTACCGCAGCTAGAGAAGTGACAAAGACTTGACATGGGATTTCAGGACTGATCGTTCCCCCTTCCTCTGGTCCTGTGGAAAACAGAGGAATCTTGGGGCTCTTTCATGTGTTGTCATATCTGGGGCTATTTGAGGGGTCTTAGTTATTTATTTTTACTCTTTCACATCAGGTGAACTCTTCATGATTTCTTTTCTGGTTTTTAGACCTTGACCCTGGGTGACAATGTCTTCAAGAGAATCAGCAAGAAAATTTAGACAAGTCTGCAATTCATATTCTTTACTGTGTAAAATTCATGTAATAAAGTGAACTCTGTTTTAAGAAAAATCTCTCTTTTTATGATGACTTCTTATCAGTGATGCTGTTGATATCATGAGCGCTGGTCATTTGCCTCTTTGTAAACCTTGGTGGCCACATGTGCTCCTCAACCAGGTTTTATTCTTGCCCTGAATACACAGTGTAAGCTGCCTGCCCGTAACAGAAAGGCTAGATGTGCCTGAGTCTGCAGGGAGGTCCCGGCTTGCCCTTCCCAGGCAGCTCAATGACAAGGAGCTGGAGCAAGGGGGTGTGCAGTGTGCTGGCCTTGGGTGGCTCCTCACAGGAACAGGGACCAGGAACCCTGGGCAAGCCTCAGTGGTCCACCTAGCACTGGACAGGCATGAGGGGTCAGGCACAGACCCACCAAAGGAAGGAGATTTTTTTCCAATGCGAGGGCCGAGTGAGTGACTTAGTGAGGGGAGCCAGAACTGGACAGAAGCATCTTGGGTGGAAATTCCCTCCATTCTATGGGAAGAGGCAGAATGTAGAAGGGGAGAGAACTCCTGAACGCTACTTTTAGTAGGCATCTCAAAATGTGAAGTTTGTTTATTTTTACAGTAGTCAGGGATGAGGGCTGCAAGATGAGATACCCAAAGTAAAAATCAAGTAGTAAATAGTCAAAATGTGGATGACACCCAAGATTTGTAAGGAGTGTTAAATGGCTCGGGCTCCAACTTCAGTGGCAGAGATGTAAACTGGTGAAGCCAGATGGGCAGAGCACCATTTGAGGGGCTCCCTTAGCGCGTTCAGTGTGAAGTTCCTAACACCTGCCTATGCCGCCGGTGCGTCACTCCCTAGAGAAGTGTTTATGCACACGCGCACAGAAGAACATAAAGGGTACAATGATCTGGACCTGGAGACACATGTTCACTGGTCAAAACTTTGGTACAGCCACACTCTGAAATAATCTACAGTGAATTAAATAAATACAGGAAGTAGACCTAAATGTGCTGACTTTAGAGATAGCACATTTATGTTTAAGCATATTTATCTCTTAGATAAATCGTATTATTTTTAAAAGCCAGTTTCAAAACAATATTGGCAGTATTTCCTTCATGTAAATTTCGATAGAATGCAAAACAAGATAATGTACTTGTATACATGTACGTATATGAATTTATAGGAAAAAGACAAGAAGATTGGAACACCAGATAACAGCTGTCACCTCTAGTGTGGGGACAGAATTTAGAGGTCAAGAGTTTTTGCGTGATTTACATTGTTTGAATATTTTGCAAGAAGCTAATTTAGTCCAATTATTTTTTAAACGAGAAATGAATTTTTAAAAAAGCAGATGATTTAAGGGAAAAATACTGGGCTTGAAGGCACCGTTATAACAAATTCATCCATGATTTTAAACCCCGATTTACTCACCTGTAAAGTGGTAGATACGATGACTTCCGTTGTGGATTTTGTGAGGAGCCTGTGAAATGATGCGAAGCAAGTGCCACCCTGCTAAAACACGTTACTAGTGGCATTCTCAGATTCCTCAGGGACACCATTTGGGTGTGATATTCAGAGCACTCACAGAACATCTCTCGCGCCCAGAGAATTTGGTCTCTGCGTGCAGAAGCAGAGACGCAGGGAGAGAAGATGCTGGCTTTGTCCACCTTGCTGTTAAATGTTACAACTGAGGCCCATTGACTCTACCTGCAGGAGGAGAGGGTGGTACAGTCTCCTGGGTAGAGCCTCAGGGATCTGACCAGAGTTGCAGACTCCTCCTAACCAGGGTTCTTCCCCTGGGAACGACTTAGGGGCAGGGTGGGGGGAACGTTTGTATGTTTTTGCCTAAGAGGGAGCATTAATTTTAGATGCCCATTGAGGAACTTTGTGTTAGTGCTCAGACCACTTTGGGTAGGAAGTCTGCTTTACATAAACAAACAGCTGTGGATGAGATCAGTATTTTTACCTTGATCCCTCCCCGCTCCTCTCTGCTCTCCTGAGAGGAGCACGGTAACTGGCTTCATTTTAGAGTGTGTAAATTTGTAGTGTTTAGCAATCCACGAATGGGTTTTTGCTACATGGAAGTAACAGGATGGATAGTTAGAAAGACTGTTGAAGGAGTATTTACTTAAATTGGAGTGAAATCTACATTACAAAATTCTGCCTCTGAAGGCCACCTGAACATGCTTACGACCTGTGCTTACCACTCTTCAGCCTAACACACTTCCCCGCCGCACCGCCAGTGTATCTACAAACACACTCATTAAAGGCCAGACATAGCTGTTGCTTGGGGAAAACTTTCAGAGTTTACTTCTCTTTAGAACATGCAAGGAAACAAATATAGTTCAGACCTTCATCATGGCCAGAACGATTTTTCTGCATTTCATGTCATGTTACTCTTACAGCTAAAAACCTCTCACCAATTTCCTGGTGTCTCCTGGATCAAGTCCGAGCTCACTATCGGAGCAAAAGGAAATTCATGGTAGAGACTTGGTGCCTTTCTTCTCTTTTCTCTTTCCAAGCCCCACTCACATCACACTCTTTGGAGAACAAATACCCCTGGATGATTTCAGACCTCCTCTGGTGTTTAGCAAGAGACTAGAATACAGTGGGGGATCTCACCATGTATAAGGAAAAAGTGCTGCGAAAATCAAGCACGGACCTATTTAGACTCTCTCCTCCACCCCAGCCCTCCTCTCACTTCCTTTTGAAGGAAATTACTTCTTTGTGATTACAGTTACCAGAACCTTCCATTAGCAATCAATGTGCTCTCACCAGAATGAGCTCCTCCCTTTGTGCCATCATCTCTGCGCTTCCTGACAAACAAGAGCATCCGGGGTCACAGGAAGCACTTCTAAGCTGTCTGCCCAAGGCAGGTGCCAGACGGGGTTGCTCCACAAGGCCAGCTTCCCCATGTGTTGCTCCAAATCCCTGTTCTGCCTTTTAGACCAGCGTGGGCCAAGTCAGCAGATACTGCCTTCTTTCTTTCCCTTACCTTGTCCCTGCATAATAAAATGCATCTCAGTTTCCACACGCCTGGGTTAAGTGTTCTGCACCCGCCCTGTAGTGTGTGTGGACGTTGCACCTCAGGAGAGAGACTTCTTGGAGCTGTGGAGTTACCTACATCATCAAAGAATTCCCAGAATGGAAAACAGCACAAAGGGCAGATGACAATTTTGTAAAAATTAAGTTTGTGTAATGATAATTAGAAAAGTTCCTGAGTGTATGCAAATAGGGTAAAGTCTTGAGTTCAAAGTCATTTCTCTATGTGTGTTACACATAGATATAAATATATTTCCACATGTCCACACATATATACACATTTGCACATATTTGTATGCGTGTATGTACACATGTACAAATACATGAATGTGGATGCACACAGTACACATCATGTGCATAAGTACACATCATTATGCACACAGTACATATATGTATTCAGATATGTGCACATATATGAAGTGTAGTAGAAAAATAACATTAATGCTTACTTTATAAAAAAATTTATCACAGCAAAAGACACATTGCCAGGGGGTTGGGGATTTAGGTCAAAAGGAAGAGTACTTGCCTGGTAAGCACAAGGCCATGAGTTCAGATCCTTAGCAAACCACCCCCCCCAAAAAGAATTAATTGTTATGTTGAGGATTTAGTTCAGTGGTTAGAGTGCTTGCCTTGCAAGCGCAAGGTCTTGAGTTCAATCCCCAGCACCAAAAAAAAAGACACATTGCCAGTAATCTTCCTTAAAATAGTCCCCTTGCTTCAAACACACTTATTTGTGCCACTTTCTGAAGCAGTTCTAGAAGTTTTCTTTCATGAATGTCTTCAGTTGCAATGTCATGGCTGCCGCCATGTCTTGAATCGATTCAAATCATTCACCTTTCGTGGTGATTTTGACTTTGGGGAAGAGCCAAGTTTCATGGGATTCAGTGACAAAGATTCAATGACAAAAGTGGACACGTCGTAAAGTTTTTAAGAGTCTGCCTATCTGTCAGATGGCACACAGCAGCAGCATTCACTATAGTATTTTCACACCTCGTGAAAACCTCATAATAAAGACTTCCGGAAGTGCTTCAGATTGCGTCTGAAGAGAGGGGAGTATTTTGAGGGAGATTAATGCCCATGTGTCTTTTACTTAATAAATTTTTAAAATTTGGACACTACCTGTATGCTTTGATCACATTTTGCATGTATATAATGTGCATCGATACACACTTCACCCATGTGTACTCAGTTCGCAAGGGGTGGGATGGCACCCTACAGGCTGGAGGGCCGGGGGCTCTGCACTTGAGAGGTGCGTTAATGTTCACTGAATAAGAACAAACCTCTGCTCTGTCAATCATGTTTTTATCATTGACCATTGCTCCTAGGAGTTAATGTTTGAACCTGGCCCTAAAAAAATCCACAGCCACTGACCTATGACCTATATTTGGAGAGCAAGAAGCCCCTATAAAACTGCCCCCAGTAGGCAGCCTGGCTACAGAGCTGGGCCAGCTAGGGAGAGGGAGCCTCATCACCACCATGAACTTCTCTGGCAAGTACCAACTGCAGAGTCAGGAAAACTTCGAGGCCTTCATGAAGGCAATTGGTGAGTGCTAGGCAGGCCACTGAGGCCCGGAGCTGCTGTGGTGAAGGTCTGGTCCTAAAAGCAACCGCTACGCGGGGTCAGATGTTGGGATGGGACAAGAGGTTCAAGTTACACCAAATTAGAGGGCATTTTACTGTCTTTGGTGATCTCTTACCACTTGGGCCTTTCCTTAGAGGCCAGGCCACCAAGATGCAAGTGGAAAGAGCACTGAGCTAGAATATCCTCTGATGCTTCTTTGAATGACCCTGGTCACTCATGTATACACACATGAGTGCATTCTTTCATTCTTCTAACAAATACTGACTCAAGGACCACACATCAAGCCCTGTGCTGGATACATAGCAGGGAGATAAATAACGAAGAGCCGCATTTCCAAGGTCACAGTTTAGAGGGTGAAGAGAAGAAATAAATCCACTAACATGTAGAGGGCTCACTCTGTACCAGGCACTGGACTAGGCACGTGCTATGCAATGCTCCATATAATACTCAACAAAAAACCCTGAATTGGGAACAATTATTTTCGAATTTTGCACTGGGGCTGAAACCAAACCTGAATGATGGGAAATGTTTGGGTTGGGACAGGAAGCAGCCACTCCTTCATAGAGACCCGGCTTTAATCCCCCTGCCTCCCACGGTGCAGGATGCGGAAGGAGGTGGAGGGAGGTGGTGGTGAAGGAGCCGGAGATGAGCAGGTGCCCGCTGGGAGCAGGGAGGGGAGTGTGTTCCAGCAGAGGGAGCCCTGTGGCGAGGGAGAGTGCCCAGAGGGAGAAGAGCGAGGAAGCAGCAAGGGCAGGGAAAGGAGAAACTTCAGGGGTGCTGAAAGCTCAGGTCTGCTGTAGGCGAGTTACCCCCCTTCTGTCTTTCAAGTTCCTTACCTGTGCAGCGGACCCACCAGCCCCACTCTTGGAGCATCCTGTGAGCATGCATTCCTGTAAAAGCCCGGTTCAGGCTGGCGTAACTACACTTTGCACATGGGGTCCTGGCCTGATTATTGCTAGCGTCTTCTGTCACTTGAGAAGTGACTGGGATTGGAAAAGAAACTCTCTGGTCCCTCTGGGTGCGGAGGGTGACACGCTGTAACTCCCACAGCAAAGCCACAAAAGGAGGAAGGAGCAAGGGAGGAGAGGGAGAAGCAGGGACACCACAGAGGACAGAAAGGTTTGAGATTGTTGCCAGCCAGGCCAGGCTGCCCTCCTTCCTTCTCTGAGGCTACAGTCCTTGCTGCTCACATGTCCCCAGTGTCTGTGGCCTCTGCCCGTCCCTTTCAGTTTCTCTTGTCTGACCCAGTCTTGCAGCCCCCACCCCCACTGTCTCTCAACCTCGGATGGTTTCCCCCAGGGCTGCCCGAGGACTTCATCCAGAAGGGGAAGGACATCAAGGGGGTGTCAGAAATCGTCCAGAATGGGAACCACTTCAAGATCACCATGACCACTGGGCCCAAAGTGATCAAGAATGAGTTCACCTTGGGGCAGGAGTACGAGATGGAGACCATGACTGGGGAGAAGGTCAAGGTAGGAGGTGCCCCTTCAGCCCTGCTGTGCTTCTGGAATATTCCCTGGAGCCTGTTCCCAGGGCTTCCTGACTCACAGGATCCTGGGTCTCACAATACCCATCCTAGATACAGCATCTCTAACACACTTCTTGGGCGAGAGAAACAGAAAACCTTAGGGAAGCTGTTCTTATTTTCCCTGGTCCTCCCCAGGGGAGCTGGGACCCCCAAACCCGAGCTCTCCTACATGGAGCACATGGAGGGAAGCAGGCACAGAGCAGGACTCCAGATCTCAGGTTCACTCAGGCCTGGTTCTTGGCTCTCAAAGTCCCCTGAGCAGGGCCCAGCAAAGAACAAGTTGGGGTCAATGGAGACCCCTAACCCAGCCCAAGTCACTCTGGCCTTGCCTGAGCCCAGAGCTGCTGGTGACAGGGAGGCACATGTTGGAAGAGGCGCTGGCGACACCAGGCTCCCACGGCTCTGCTCCTGGTTGGGTTTCTCTGTCTGCTCCTCCTGGGTGTCTCGGGCTTGGAAAGGAGAACACAGTGGGAAAGATGGGTGCGCCGGGAGGACCCGAGTAGACCAAAGCGATGTGTGTGCGGCGTTTTGAACTCTGACCCCGCCTCCCTGCATCAGCCTGGAGAATTGAGACTTCATTGCTTTTATTGCAGCATTTGTCCCGGCGACCACTCGGGTGTCCCGTGCTCGTTTCTAGGTCACATCCCGTACACTGAAGTCTGACAGAGACGTCCTGACGTTTCCTTCCTGCCTTCAGTCACCTCTCTCCTGTTAGAATTGGGGTTCAGGAGCGCGGGGGGCAGAGAGTCGTGGCTGTCGTGAGCTGACACCTGGGCAAGGAGCAGCTCGTTAGAGGGTCTCGCCGTGCCCCAGACCCTTCCTCACAGGCCTCTCTCTGGGCCCTGCAGGCTGTGGTTAACCTGGAAGGTGACAACAAGCTGGTGACAGCTTTCCAAAACATCAAGCTGGTGACTGAACTCAACGGGGACACACTCATCAGTGTAAGTTGGTGCCGGTGTGGGAGGGGGAGGTGAAGGGCGAGGGGCAGCTGCGCTCCTCACCCCGCTTCACTTTCCTCCTTGAGCCCCAGCTCCCCACCTTGCTCTCTATCTTGTGTACCACATATTCTATACCTTATCTCTGACGTTCCTAACAACAGTTTTCTAAAAGAGGAAACTGAGGCAACAAACAGTGGTGAAACAGCAGAGCCGGGGTTCCTCTGAGCTGGGTCAGTCTCTCAGAGCTGCCGTCCACAGCTGTTTCCAGGGGGGAGAAGCTCACACCACAGACTGTGTGGGTTTGTGTACTTGTGGTGTGTGGTCTACAAATACAGAGAATGTTTACATTTTTAAACACTTATTATAGTAAGACGTATTGCCATAATTCCCCACAAAATACTCCCCTCCCCTCAAACAGACTTATCCCAAGTTCTCGTCACTTTCTGAAGCAACTCTGGAAGGCTTCTTCGCAAGCGTCTTTGCTTGTGTTGTCATGGCAGCCTCCATGCCCTGAATTGACTCAAAACCTTTACCTTCGTGATCATTTTCACCTTGACAAAGAGCCAGAAGTCACGTGGTACTAGATCCAGTGAATAACTGGATCGACCCGGAGCGGTAAAGAGAGAGCATGCTGAGACCAATGCACAAAGTCATCTGAGGGTGAGGATGCACCGTGGTGGTTTCACAAGTCTGCTCTTCCGCCGGATGGCAGTAGGCAATGACTCGTATTTTTTATTACAACTCTTAAAGACACCCGTGAAGGTGGACTTTGAGAACTGCTTTAGAAAGGGGCAAAATGATGGGATGAGTGTGTTCAAAGTGGGAAGGAGAGTATTTTGAGGTGGACTGGTGTGTCTTGTACTGTAATAATTATTTGTTTACTGTAAACATTCACCTAATTTTTTGATCACACCACCTTGCAGCATCCTGTTCTAACTGAACAGGTGGCACATAACCAACTGGTTTTCCAAAGGATAGAAGAGCGGATCCTGAGGAAGGGATGCCCCTTTTCTAACTCACCAAAGGCACCATGCGAGCTGGTGTCAACCCACCTGTTGTCCCCACCGCCCTCAAGCGGTCCTTCCCCTGCCAGACCCTCCCATCCTCTTTCCTTCCCTTGTTACTGCCCATTCCCTATATCCGCTCCCCTTTTCCCTGAGGCCATGGAGTAAGAGAAGTATTGGGCAGGAAAGGCGCAGGGACGCTCAGAGCGTCCAGCACAGCTCATGTTTTCTGTCTCCACTGGACAAAGCTCAGAGCAGAGAGCAGAAACCACTCAATCTGCAGATGTCCCCGCCTGTCTTTGGTACTCAGCGTGGCTTTGACACATAGCAGGTGCTCAATACAACTTTGAGAAATTGGACTGGATCGTGCAAGTTCAGGTGATCTTGCTCTCACATCTACTAGATATAGAAAAGAAGTCACCAAATGGCAGCACAACTCTTCAGAGAAGAAAGTGCAATGACATTGGTGTAGGATTTTATTAAAAACTGCCAGCCCTTCCTCTGGTCCTATAGAAAACAGAGAAACCCATGAGTTGTTTCATGTGTTACCATATTTGGGGATATTTGGGGGGCTTAATGATTTATTTTTACTGTTTATCTTCAGATGAACATTTCATGATTTCTTTTCTGTCCTTCAGACCATGACAAAGGGTGACATTGTGTTCAAGAGAATCAGCAAGAGAATTTAGATGAGTCTGCATTTCATATTCTTTTACTGTGTAAAACTAATGTAATAAAGTGAGTTTTGTTTTAAGAAAACATCTTTATGTGTGATGACTCTTTGGTACTGTGACCTCTGATCATCTACATTTCTGTACACACTGATGACCCACATGTTCTCTTCAACCAGGTCTGATCTGAGTTTTATTCTCGTCCTGCATACAGAAGCTAAGCTGCCTGCCCATGACAGGAAGGGTAGGTGTGCCTGGACCTTCAGGGCAACCCTGGCCTTCTCTTCCCAGGCAGCTGTGTGGACAATGAGCTGCAGAAATAGGGTGTGCAGTGGGCCGGCCATGGGTGTGGCTCCCCACAGGGACGGGGACCAGGAACCCTGGTCAGGGAAGGGACGGATGGGCCCTTGAGGACAGCTACAGTCCCCCCCACCAGTGGACAGGCACAGGGCTCAGGCACTAACCCATCGAAGAGTAACTCGTCCTCCTACTGGAGGGTGGATTCAAGTGTGGTTTAGCCAGCGGAGCCAGAATTGGAGAGAAGCAGCATAGGCGGAAGTTCCCACCAACGGACAGGAAGAGGCAGATGCAGGAGAAGGGGAAGAGTCTCTGAACACCATTTTAAATGGGCAGCTCGCTGGAGATTTGGCTCAGTGATTAGAGTGCTTGCCTTGCAAGCACAAGGGCCTGAGTTCAATCCCCGGCACCACACACACACACACACAAAAATAAATGGGCAGCTCACAAAATGAAGTATGTTTATAGTCACAGTAATCAGGAATGAGGGATGTATTGAGAAACCCAAAATAAAAATCAACTGGTAAACAGACAAAATGCTGGTAACACCCAAGGTCTGTGAGGACACGATGAACAGCTCCACCTTCTTGGGGAGATGTAAACTGATGGAGGCCATGTGGATACAGTGCCACTTGGCAGTATCCCTTAATATTATCAGTGTGAAGTCCCTAACACCTAGCAATGCCGCTGCTGTACATCTCCCTGGAAAAGCGTTTACACACATTCACAAAGAAGAACGTAAAGGATGTGATGACCTGGAAATGTAAACAAACATTCTTCGATAAACATTTTGGTACAACCAAGCTCCGAAATCACCTACAATAAATAAACGAAGACAGCAAGTAGATCTAAATGTGCCAATATAGAAATATCTCTAAGGTAAATCACATTATTAAAAAAGCAAATTTCAGAAAAGTATTGAAAGTGTATCCTTTACATCAATTTTGATACAGTGCAAAACAAGATTATCTACTTACACACATCTACATATATGAACTTACAGGAAAAGGTCTAGATGATTGAAACACCAGAAAATAGCTATTACCTCTATGTTGGGAACAAAACTAGAAGGTCAAGAGCTTTCTGCATGATTTATGTTGTTTGAATCTTTTTCAAGGAATGAATTTTGTGGAACTATTTTTATAATGAGAAATTAAAATTTTTTAAAGGAAAGGTATTGAGCTTGAATACATGGTTGTAGCGAGTATTCAAGTCCATGATCCATGATTTTGGATCTAGGTTTTCCCATCTGTGAAATGGGACTAATAGTGCCTCCAGTAGTGGCTTTTGTGAGTTGGCCATGAAATAACAGAAGCCAAATGCCAGGCAGATAAAACTTGTCACCATTACCATTCCCAGATCCCTCGGGGGACATCAGCCTGGTGTGACATCCAGAGCATCTACTGGAACTCTGCCATGCTTAGGGAAATTAGCCTCTGAGGGCACAGGGAAGAGGAGAAAAGGTTTGCTTTGCCCACTGAGTTGATAAATGGTGGAACTGAGGCTCTCTGACTCTCTAGCTGCTGGAGGAGCCAGCAGTACAAAGTCTTCTCAGTCGAGCCTCCTGGGATCTGACAAAATTCCCAAAGACTCCTCCTAACCAGGGTTGTTCTCTGGGAACAACTCCAGGCTGCAGGCGGCGGGGGCCGGGGGGGTATGTTTTTGCCTGACAAGGAGTGTTAATTTTAGATACTGATTTTGGAATTTTCTCTAAGTGCTCGGACAGCTCCGGGCAGCTGGTCTGCTTTACATGAATTGAACAAACAGCGGTGGATGAGGTCAGCTATAGTTGCCGGGATCCCTGCCTCCTCCTCTACCCATACTGTGGGTGTCTCTCCAACAGGGAGTGCTGCTCCCTTTCCCATGAGAGCGCCTCGCTAGTTAAGGGAAGGTTCTGATGTCTATGTTCACAAAGAAGCAGTGATTTCCTAGAAAACAAAAATAAGTTTTTAAAGGAAGTGATGAAGGGCTGGGGTAGATGAGGGAGTCTACCTTGGTTCATACCTACCTTCAGAGCACGTTTTTTAGACATGTTGAGCATCCCATGGTATTTCTTACAAGAAAAACATCAGAGGAGGGTTGAAAGCATCCAGAGGTATTAGCTGATGAAAGTGGGATTTGGAAAGAGGAGTAAGAGAAGGGAGCAAGTCTCTACCATGAATTTCCTTTTATTCTGATGATGAGCTTGGACTTGATCCAGGAGACAGCAGGGAATCGGGGAGTGGGTTTTACTTCTAAGAGTAACCTGATATGAAATGCACTGCAGAAAAATCACTCAGGCCATGGTGAAGGACCCAACCGTATTTTTTTCCCTTGTGTATCCTAAATTAAAGTAAACCCTGAGAGACTTGCCCAAGCAACAGCTACATCTGGCCTTTAGCAAGGTGGTGTGGTGGGGCAGCGCATCAGGCTGGAGAGTGGTAAGCACAAGTCTTACACATGTTTTGTGGGGCCCAGAGGGGCAGAAGTTTCACCATGCAGATTTCACCCCAGTTTAAGTAAAAACTCCTTTAACAGTCTTTCTAACTATTCATTCTGGTACTCTGATTCAGCTAAAAATCCTTTTCTAGGTTGATAAACCCTACAAACCCATGCACTCTACGATGAAGCCAGTTACCATGGTGTAACTATTTCCACCACGGCTGAGTTCCCAATATGAGCGTGAGGAATGCAGAGCTGAGAAGAGATGCGCACAGCCAGTTCTTGCAGCTGACGTCAGCATGCCCGTTGCCTCTACCCTCCACTTTCATTTTCTGACATGGAGAAGGGACCCTACAGTAGAACATGGTTGGAAGCAGCATAATAGCAGCTCCCATTCAATTGAGCACCTAGGATAGGCCAGGCGCTGTTCTCAGGGCTTTATTTACATTTAAGACATTTAGTCCTCGCAGCAACCCTATGCAGAGAGAGAAATGAGGAAACTGAGGCATGGGCTGTAATGATTTAAATAGGAAGCGTCCCATAAAGAGTTATGTGTTTAGGGCTTAATCACCAATGCAGCAGAGTTCAGAGTTGGGGTACAGAGAGGGAATAGCATCACCAGGGTGTTGACCTCATTCATGCATTTGTCCATTGGGAACACATAGCTAAAGGAGCTAATAGTTGGTGGAGCTCATTTGAGGGAAGTAGGTCAATGTGCTCATGGCTTCCAAAGATTTTCTTGATCCCCACTGCCTTCTTCTCTGGCTCTTCTCCTGCTCTCTGTTTCCTGAATGGCACGAGATAAGCAGCTTTCCTCTTCCGTGTCCTTCCTCCATGTTTTTTCTGCCTTGTAGCCAGCTAGCCATGGACTGAAATGTCTGAAACCATGAGCCAAAATAAATGTTTCCTACCTTATTTGTGTTAGGTATTTTGTCCCAGTGACAGAGAGCTGACCAATACATGAGTACAACAGTGAATCCAAAGTCACACAACTGATATTAGGAGAGTTAGGGTAAAAGCAAACCTAAATGCATTTCTCAGTGTCTATGCTCTTAAAAACTACACTACTAAAAAAAACCTACACTATTAGATAATTAGCTAACTCTTTGCAATTATTGTTGCATACAGTTCTATTGGTAGTAGAGGTAAAGTTGTTCCATTTAGTAGATATTTACTGTAGGTCAATATTTGGCTGGTCTTAGTGTTTATGCTATAATTGTAGATCTCTCCTCTATAGTTAATGGTGGTACATTATTGGTCTCAGTGTATGTGAATATCTACTTTGTTTGCGACACTCTTACAGTTGCTGATTTTATTACTATTGCCAATGTAACATAGTTGTGGCTATTAGTCAGTTTCTCTACACACCAATATCTGGATGACCTTGGTGTCATTAACAATACTGTGGCCCATTCCTAGGTAGCTGAGTAATCAGCCAAATACACAGCAACCACCCTTCCAAGGGATAGAAGAAAAGGGGATTTGAGGACAGAGGAAAGGTCTATTGTTAGCCATATCCAAAGTGCATCACTGAAAAGCAAACACTAACTAAAGAGGTCTTCGTACTAGCAACAACATCTACTACAATTAACCAATAAGTCTCAGCACAAAAAACAAAGAAAGAAACAGAAACATGAGCAGACAAGGCAATAAAAATCCTCCCCAAAATCTCAGTTCCCTGAGAGCTGATCCAAGGGACATAGAGGTGGAGGAGATCGAAAGCCACACAACCCAATTATTTGACAGGATAACAGAAGAGATTAAAAAAAGAAAAACAGATCAATGGGGAGCTTGACAATTTCAAAGAAAATATAATTACACAGATATTAATCCTAATAAAAAGATCAGTGAGTCTACATAAGACACTAATAAAAAGCTAGATGAGCTAAACAAAGCAATGCAAAACATGAATGGCCAGCATAGAAAAAAGTAGAGTCCATAAAAGATATCAATGGAATTCAGGAAATTAAAAACATTATTGATCACAGAGGCCAGAAGAAGTGACCAATGTGAGGAGACAGTGTCAGAACTAGAAGACAGAAGTATAACAGGCAATCGATGAATGCTAAATACTTTAAAAACAAGAGAACATGAGAAATGAATCCAGCAACTGCTAGATGATGCAAAGAAGACTAATCAAAGATTAATCGGAATTAGTTAAAAATGCAGAAGATATCACAAATATCATTAAAAAAATTTTAACTGAAACAATACCAAATAAATGGAAAGAATTTAACATACAAATAAATGAGGTATATAGAAATCAAAGTAGCCATGATCAGAAAAGAACCTCTTTGTGATCTTTCATAATTGAAATCCTGGAATCTGACACAAGAACAGAATCTCAAAAGATATTAGAGAAAAGCAACGAATCACTTATAGAGACAAACAGAATTGTAGCCAACTTCTCAACATAAACCCTAAAGACCAGGAGCGCTTGGAGCAAAATGCTTTCAATTGTAAAGGAAAACAATTTCCAACCCAGATTAATAGATACTGCAAAACTATCTCTCAAAATTGGTGGAGAAATAGGACATTTCCATGGTAAACAGCACCTAAAGATATTCATGACTCCCAAATCAGCCATTTCTAAAAAGTCTCAAAAATGTCCTAAAAAGAGACAAGGAAATTGACAATGACAAAAATGTCTAATAGAATAAATACACTAGGTAGCATGAGAAGTTAAGTAAAAGAGAAGGGGAATCAGCAACTGGAAAATAATGCGATGACAGAAATAAGTCAATACCTGTCAGTAATAATTCTGAATATGAATGGTCTCAATTCCCTAATTAAAAAAACCCAAACTGGCAGAATGGATCAAGAAACAAAAACAGCAGTGTTCTATATACAAGAAACATATTTAACCCAAAAAGAAATTCATAAACTAAAAATCAAAAGATGGAAAACAATATTCCATGCAATAGGAACATGAAAATAAAGCACGTGTCACCATACTATATTCAGAGAAAGTGGACTTCAGGTCAAAGTTGATCAGAGGAGGCAAAGAAGGTCACTACGCATTAGTTAAGGGAACAATCAACAAGAAGAGATAACAATTATAAGCATATATGCACCAAACACCAGAGTGCCAAACTTCATACAGCAAACACTCCTACATGTAAAAGATCAGATAAATATAAATGCAATTATAGTGGAAGACCACAATACCACACAGTCACAAACAGACAGATGAACTACACAAAAAAGTCAACAGATAAGTGTCTGGACTGAAAAAAACCTTTGAACAAATGTACTTAATAATAATAATAATAATCTACAGAGAACATATACTCCTCTCAACATCACATGGACCTTGCTTCAAAATCAGCCACATACCAGACAATGAAAATTACATAAATGTAAAAGAATTGAAATTATACCGTGCACATTTTCAGGCCATAGCACAATGAAATTGAGATCAGAAAACACAGAAATTAGTCAAATGTATGGAAATTAAACAATACACTCATGAGTCAAGGAAGCAATAAGACAGTTCCCAGAATCTCATGCAGCATACCAGAACTTATGGAACACAATAAAAGTGTTCCTAAGAGGAAAGTTTATAGCTGTGAATGCCCACATCACAAAAACAGAGCGAGTCCACATAAATAACCTAACAATACACTGCAAAGTCCTAGAAAAACAAGAATAAGCCAAACCCAAAGCTAGTACAAGGAAGGAAATCATAAAGTTAGGAGCAGAAATCAATGAAATTGACACAAAAATAATACAAAGAATCAGCCAATGTTTATATATTTGCATATTTGTCTGTATTTGCATATGTATACATTTCCATGTACATATGCATATACATATACACACATGTATACATACATGCACATATAGCTTTCATACCTCCCTGCTAACTACTGACTTTGAAAACTTGGGACATCTGGATGTCTCATCATTACCCTTTCTATTCCTATATCTTAACCAGATAGGACCGTTTTGCTATTCAAATCACAAACCTTGCTTTCCCACCTCTGTCAGCAAATTTCCAAACCCTAAAGGAGCAAGGTTCAGTGATGTTATGACCCACATGCGGGTCATGCTCTGCTTGGGCGCAATGGTGAAGGGCAGCGCCTAAGTGTCACTCTAGTTCATGAAGCTTTACCGGGAGCGCCTGGAGAAGCAGGAAGATGGTGGATGGCTACATGTAGGTGATGACCACGGGAATCAGATCATTTCCTGGATGTGCATCTATCTATTCCAGGGATATTGCTGCCTTTCCTCCTGCTCCCACAGCAGAGATTAATAATTGCATATGACTCTTTTTACCACAGAGTTATCAGATTTCTGTGAGCAGTCGTGACTAAACAATTACAGTTGGCACTTGAGATGAAGCCCATGCATCACCTCTGGTCTTTTCTAGATTCTCATTTATCACTTGGGAGGCATCTTCTGCTTTTAATAATCTTCTTAAGGCTAAATGTAGCTTGATTTTAAGTGCTTGGAAAGTTTTTTCTTCCTAACAACAGAAGATTTCCCATGGCTTCTTTTCTATTGTTTGATAATGGGGGGGAATAGATCAGTCATCCCTGCTTATAAATTATAAATGCAATTTCCTTGAATTCCCTCTGCCAATATCCTTTCCTGCATCTTCACTCTATCCTCATGGGCACATAAATTTGTATTTCTGGCTAATGAGTACATTGACATAAGAATTTACATATTTTCAAAAGAATGTTCCTTTATTAAAAAAAAAACAGGTAAATTGTACAGCATCTAAAAATGAGTCCTGACAATAGAGGTGAAAATACAATGCTCTTCCAAGAAGGAACATCAAGTTAGTTTTTCCCCTTGAACTTCCTATCGCTGTCTTGGGAGACGGCCCAGTGCTCCTGCAGGATGCCAGGCTCCTGTGACCAGGAGCAGAGCACGACCCTGGCCATTTCCCTGTGGGGATGTGGCTTGGTGGTCCAGGTCAGAGTCCCAGCTCTCACGGCCCCCCTGTGTGGGAAGTTCACTAACTCTCTGTGCCTCAGTCTCCCCTTCCTCCGGCAGGCAGATGCCTCCCAGCACTAGGAGGAGGAGCAGATGGACTTAATCAATGGGGGCACTTTAGAAGTTGTTAAATGATGTGCAGGTGTAAGGACGGTCATAATGACTCTCTGTGCCCCCACAGGAAGCTCTACCACCCCAACAACGCCCAGCTGGGCATGGCTGTGATGCGGGCAGGGCTGACCAACTGGCACGCTGGTCACATTGAGGTGGGGCACGGGATGATCTGCAAAGCCTACGCCATTCTCCTGGTGACACACGGACCCTCCCACCCCATCACCAAGGACTTAGAGGCAAGTGGCATCTTGAGGCTGGGCTCTCCCGGCCCACTCGAGCTCTCCGAGGATGAGAGAGCTACTTCAGTCGGACCTGGCTTTAGGGAAGTCCCTAGATTCCCACTGGATCTGGGGGGTCCTTAGAAATGCCTTAGCCACCCCCTCTTATTGTACATATGAGGAAACTGAGTCTCAGGCAGGGGGAGTAACCTGGCTATAGTTACCTAGTGGGTTGATGGCCAAGCTGAGGCTCGAGCCCTGAGTCTGCTGTATCAGATACCCTGAGCCTGGCCCGAGCAAACCTGAACAGCAGTGTGCATGTGTGTGTATGTGAGTGTGTGTCGGTGTGTGCAGTCCTTCCTATCAGCAAATATTCCACACAGACTGGACTTGGGGATCAAAGTCTCTGGAATCAGACTACTAGAATCGATTTTCTGATTGCAAAGCTTTCAGGCTTTGTGTTTGGCAAATATTGAACTAATGGACCTCTGTCTGTACATTGGTAAAAGAGGAAGTGGGGTTGTGACAAAGTTCAGCAGCTAATGTGTAAACGCCCTAAGGACGGGACTCGGCATCACTGGTCTCCTTTGTGCTTTGCAGAGCTGAAGTGTTTGGGAGCGACAGGTCCGTCCTCAGACAGCGTAGGCCGGGAAAAGCAGACAAATACGGTTGGTGGTATGACCTGTATTAGGGAATGACTGCATTTAGAACCAACGTGATCTCAGGTCCAGATCTTCCCTTCCTTCCTATGTCCTCAGTTTCTGCATCTATAAAATGTAAACAATGTACTAGACCTTCGAAATTGATGTGAGGACCAAGTGGGGCAGAAAGACAGAAGAAACTAACTTCACCTCTAGTACAGTAGCTGTCAAAAACAATACACTTACCAGTCTTATTCACTATATTTTTCAACCATGAACAACACAACACCTGGCCCTTAACAAATATTCCTTGAATGGACATTTGGGAGAGCAAAGGCCTTGCTGTGTGTCACACAGTACAATCTTCCCAGCCTGCTGAAAAGCACGAAGGACTCTCATCCATTTCCCGGGTGGGGAAACTGAGGGCAGAAGTGGCTGTGTCATTTACCTGAGGCCGCACAACCTGTAAATGCAGTAGTTAGTGCTTAAATCTGGGTCCCCACTTCATATTTCTGGAGAAAAAATTTTCCATGATAAGAACAGCCCCTCAGCTGCTCTCTCTGCAGCCTGACTTCCTCTCTACTAAACCGGACCCACTGCCAAGAGATGCCAAGAGAGTGTATGTGTGCGCGTGCGCGTGCGTGTGCGTGTGTGTGTGTGTGTGTGTGTGTCTTCTGAAGATGGAAGTTGAATGTCAGTGACTGGGAGTCATTTGCTCCGAGGTCAGTCAGGAGCCAACATGTCCTGGGTGCTTCTCGCTGTCTACGGTGCATCCATGTCCCACAGGCCATGTGGGTACAGACAGAGATGGAGCTGCGCATGCTCCATCAGAACGAGTTCATGTACCACAAGATACGCGAGGCTTCCCCACCCTGTCGTCCCCTAAGTGACCACTTCCCTTGAGCCCTGTCCAGTGGCTGAAAACAGCAAATATGTCCCTTCTTTGCAGAGTATTAGTACCTGATATCTCTGTTGAGGATACTCTCTTCTCTAGAGGTGTTACAGGAAGGCTGACAGTTCTTTCAAGCCCCATGGACACTGAGACTGTAGTGACATTCTCCCTGGGATCCTGCAGGCTCATTCAGTTGTCACCCTTCCTCCCTCCTAAAACAACTTTTCTAACCCTCTTCCCTTGGTCACTGTTGTCCACTCACCCACCAGTCTTGCTCCCATGTTCATGTCATTGCCCCCATCTCATCACTGTAAATTTGTTGTCTTCAGTGAACCGTGCTTTGTGCCTCTGCTCCTCCTTCACCCCTTCTCTCCCAGACCATGGCACAGGAGCCCTTCCCTCTCAGACTCTGGCACAGGAGCCCTTCCCCCTCAGACC
>PVJO010027419.1:0-19669 GCA_004026905.1 Hystrix cristata
GATGAGTAATTAATAACAAAGGAAAAAATAGCTGGTGAGTGGTATCGGAACGTGCTTGGAAAGTTTTACCTTGGTGTCAAATGAAGCAAGTAAGTTAAAAACTTAAAATATGGGACTGAGGATTTAGCTCAGTGGTTAGAGTGCTTGCCTAGCAAGTGCAAGGCCCTGAGTTCAATCCCTGGCACAAAAAAAAAAAAAAGAACTTAAAATATGGATTTTTTTAGAAGTTTCATCATGTAACAAGTGAAATATAATATTTCTTTTAAAAATTATGTGCTGGGGATCGAACCCAGGGCCTTGCACGTGCCAGGCAAGCACCATAGCACTGAGCTAAATACTTTTTCTTGCAGAAATCATAATTAACTGAACCAAAAGCTTGTTACAGTACAGTACAGCCTATCTTCGGAAAACACGCCGATAAGCTTGGTAGCCACACGGTGGTGACAGGAATCACCGAAGTGATGTCGAGGAGGAAATAAGTGTCTTGCTCCTTGGGGCCTTTAAAAAAGTCCTTCTCCGGTCTGGGGATTTAGCTCAGTGGTTAGAGCGCTTGCTTAGCAAGCACAAGGCCCTGAGTTCAATCCCCAGCACCAAAAAATAAATAAAGAAAGAAAAATTTAAAAAGTCAGTCTCTTTTAAGTGGTTATAAATGTCACAGCGCTACACTATGGAAATCAGTGTTGAGAGTCCTCAAAAAACTAAAACTAGAAATTCCATTCGACCGAGCTATCTCCTTCCTAGGTATCTTCTCAAGAGTTAAAATCATCATAGTGCAGGGATACATGTATACCCATGTTTGTAGTGGCACAATTTAAAACAGCTAGACCTCAGAAACAGCATATTTGCCCATCAACAGATGAGAGGATAAGGAAAATGTAGTGTTTATACACAATGGAATACTACACTGCCATAAAGAAAGATAAACTTGAGGTGCTGGAGATTTAGCTCAGTGATTAGAGTGGTTGCCTTGTAAGCACAAGGGCCTGAGTTTGATCCCCGGCACCACCAAAAAAAAAAAAAAGATAAACTTGAGGCATTCATGGGCAAATGGATGCCATTTGAGAACGTAACATTATATGAAATAAGCTGGCACACAAAAGCTTAAATATGTCATGGTTTTTCCTATATGAGAAAATATGTATATATTTATAAAGCAAAATATACATAAATGGGACAAAGGGAGAAGTTCAAATAATTCCCTAAATTACCTATTCGATGGTATCAAAATATTTTGATATAGATGCTAATTCATTTCACGTATATTATTACTTTCTCTTAGGTCATTGAAAAGAAAGTTTGGTGCCATTATCTGTTTGTTCTTTGTGAGAGAATCTTTTTTTAATCCCTGAGTACTTCTCTGAAGATAATGCTATGCAGTGTATTAACTATTGTTGTTCTCTTATTTTGTTATGAAATTTTGTTTTACTTTTTCATTTAAAAAGTTGTGGCACTTTTGCTTAATACTATGATGGAAACTTTGAAAAAATAACTTTGGATATCTGATATTCCAAACAATGCACAAATTCCTTTGCCAATTAGGTGAAAAGTAGAAACTGTCATATTAGGCCAGCCGCTGTGCTGCCCACCTGTAATCCCAGGTACTCAGGAGAGCGAGGTGGGAGGATCATTAATTTGTGCCCAGCCTCCACGATTTAGCGATAACCTGTCTCCAGAAAGGGGGGGAGGGTGTAGCTCAATGGCAGAATGCCCCTCGTTCAATCCTCAGTATGAGAGAGAGAGAGAGACAGAGACAGAGAGAAAGCGAGCGGCTGGCTGCATGTCAGTTGGGAAAGGACCTACCTAGAGTTTTTTTTTTGTTTTGCTCCGCTTTCATCGAGTGAGTACTTACTGGAGTGCTCATTTCGGATATTCGAAGCCGTCACTCAGCTCCTCAAGCTTTTAATTCTATCCTGCCTCCATCTTTTCTCTTTCTTTCTTTCTCTCTTTCTTCCTTCTTTCTGCCCTTCCTTCTGTCCCTCTTTTGTTTGTCCTCTCTCTCTATCGCTCTCTCTCTTTCTGTCTCTCTTTGTTTTCCAGTGCTGGCCCAAGGGCAGAGCCTTGCATATACTAGACAACACCTTTACCGCCAAACTACAAACCTACCCACGTGCTTCTTTTTTATTTGAGAGAATAAAACTTGCTTAGATTCCATATATCTGACCTGTAGCATCTAATAAAAGGTGCCACCAACAAATGAATATTTTAAAATTAAATTTTGATTTTGAGATGACATTTGTATACTCACATGCAGTTATAGGAAATAAAGATCCCATGCACCCCCTTTTTTTAGACAGAGTCTCACTATCTTGCCCATGCTGGCCTTGAACTCCCGGGTTCAGGTTGCCTCAGGCTCCCAAGAGGCTGGGACTGCAGGCACATGCTCCCATACTTGCTTCCATGTGCTCTTTACCCAGTTTCCCATGTCAATTGATCCAAAACTCAGAACTGAAAAGGTAATAATATCTATTAAGTGATATAAGAAACAGAAAGATAAATATCATGTGTTTTCACTTACATGTAGAAGCTAAAAAGCTGGTCGCGAAGAATGAAAGAATAGAATAGTGATTACCATACCCTGGGGTGGGTGTGGGGGAGAAGAGGATAATTAAGGGATGGAGGGGTGCAGTTGGATAAGAGGAATAACTTTTAATGCTTTGTAGCACATAGGATAACTAGGACAACAAGAAATTAAATGTTTCAAAATAGCCACTAGAGAAGATTTTAAATGTTGCTGACACAAAAAATGGTAAATGTCTGCTATAATAGATATGCTGATTACCTGCTCTGATCATTACACATTGCTTACATGTATTGAGAAGATACATTCTGTCCCATAAATATGTAAAATTACTATGTGTCAATTAGAAACAAAAGTATATTTTGATGCAGGGGATACAGGGCAGTGGTATAGCTCTTGCCTACCACATAGGAACCACTGGGTTCCATTCCCAGCCCTAAAAAAAAAAAAAGAAAGAAATTAAATAAATACTAAAATAAAAATATCTTTAAAGAAATGAAAAGACTTTATTTGGAGTCCTAGGAATTGTAATTCGGAAGACACATGTTCAGATAGCTCTCGATTAGTGATTGAAGGAAGGCAGAAGTAGAAGTTTATGTGGGCTATTCAATGCTGAAAAGGAAAAAGGGAGATATGACCAAAGATAAGGAATATGTAAACAGAACACAATGGAGTACTACTTTGCCCTAACAAAGGATAAACTTGAAGCATTCGTAGGTAAGCGGATGTACCTGAGACCATAATATTAAGTAAAATAAATCAGACACAGAAGCTTGGCTATCCCATGGTTTCTCTTATATCGAAACCCATAGTGTAAATAAAGAGCAAAATAACAAATGAATAATAGGAAGTGGGGAGATCTTTATCAAATAGGAAGAGAAAGAAGAGATGGAGGGAGGGGGAGAGAGAGGTAAACAGGATGGAGAAAAAAGAAGAGAAGAAATGGAGAGCTGAAGGGAGCAGGGAAGGATGGGAGGGGTAAGGGATGAAAAAATAAACAAGTGTTATGTACATGTATCAACTCCCCACAATAAGTGTAATCATTATGTACTACAAACATGTACTAATAAAAAAATAATAAATTTTAAAGTTTTAAAGAATATATAAACAGAATGGAAATGCCCATAATACAAGAGTCAGATGACCTCTTGAAATGTATCTGGAGTCCCAGGACACAAGATAACTGATCATTCCAGATGTTTTCAGTCAAAGTGCGGAAGTGACCAAGTTCCCATTCTAGACAGCAGCTGGGACTGTGTATAAGCCCTGTTTCTTAACCACATCCCAACTCTATTTTGCAAGGCTTTTTCACTATTACTTTCCTCATAATTTATTTCATACCCCTAATGGTAGCATCCTGCAAAACTATAGTATACCAACTACCATTACTTGATTTTTTGAGCTGTTCAAAAAAATTTTCTGCAGGCTGAGGACGAAGCTCAGTGGCAGAGTGCTTGCCTAGCAGGTGCAAGGCCCTTAGTTCAATCTCCACCACCACAAGAAGAGAAATGTTCTGCTCTTCCTGTTTTACTAATAGCTAACCATCAGCCAGCAGGGATGGCCTGCAGAGGCGAGTTACCTGCTGCTATCATTGTGTAACCAACTGAAGTTACAAGTCGGGCTTGGAATTAATCATTTTTATCACACTCGATGAAACTAATTACATAATTGTGAGCTGAAATTTAATTCCATTAAAAGATTGGTTCTCTATTGTTAATGTGGGCAAATGTGCTAAGGAAAAACTCAGGCTTTTTTTCAATGTATACTCTCCTGTTTGAAAATACGCTACTTTGATACTGTTGTGGTAGGCAGAATTCTCAAATGGATCCCAAGATTTTCAGACCATATTCTAGGACTGTGGTTCCCCAGGGCTGTGAATATGATGACTTTAGTTCTCATGATTATGTCATGTAAAATGAGAGAGTTGAATTTAAAGTAGGGAGATTATCTGAGTGGGTGTGACCTAATCTTCAAAAAAGTAGAGTTTTCTCTGGCTGATCCAAAAAGAGAAAATTTCAGAACCATGTTCCACCCAGCCTGGATGAAAGCAAACATCCAGGTTGTGAAGAGCCAATGGTGGCCACAGGAAAAGGACCCAAAAGCAGCCTCTAGTTGCTGAGAGCCACTCCTGGCTGATAGCCAACAAACTGGGACCTCAGTAACTATGAAGACCTAAATTCCGTCAACTGTGTCACTGAACTTGGAAATGGACATTTTCCCTCAAACCCCCAGACAAAATCTCAGTCCGGTTGACATGTTGTTTTTAGCCTTGTGATAGGTGGAGCAGAGAACCCATCCACACTATGCCAGACTTCTGCAGAGTCAGTGGGGTGGAGAATGGGAGAGAAACTTAGGTTATTTTGTAAAGCCCTCTCCCTTTGAAAATCAGCATGATACAGGAAAAACATAACTCTCAACCTGTTAGATGTCAACTGTGCCGAGCTGGTGGTCTCATAAAATCAAGGAATGAAATCTCTAACCAAAGGAGCAAGTTAAGAAAGCTTTATTGGAAATAAGGGGAAGAAAAATGGCTCCTGGATTTCCAAGAGGGCTTCTGAATAGGTGGCCACAGGCTCTTTATCATGGGTAATTCATACAGCAAAGTCACCATGTGGGTATAGTGTGGGACAGACTACAATCAACCTATAGGATTACAAGTATAGCCACTTAGCTATTATTGCTTTAATAAGGAAACAAGTCACGTAGCAAGGATACAAAAGAAGAAATGCATTTTTGGGAAGGGAGGGAGCATAGGTCCAGGTGCTCTGGTCACACACCTGTATGTCTGATATCTACCATATTTGGGCCCACTGGACCAGGTGGTGCTACTCACAGTATAATCTCAAATTGCTGTTTATCTCACAGGGCTGGCGATTGCGTCTTCATCCTTAAGCCTGGCTCTCTTTAGATTTGCCTCCAGCCACAGTTCTGATGTCTCCAGTTTTTGTACTGACTTCTTTGAGAGCCCAATCCCATTCTGCGTATATATTAATTTCTATCTAATTTAGCTGCCTATAATAAGCACACTGAAATTATATTGTGAAACTAACATGTCTTCCACAATTCATATGTGGAAACCTAATGCCCAGTTTGAAAGTATTAAGGCTTTGGAGTGAGACTGGCCCTTCTTAAAAAAGACCCCCCCCCCCAAGCTGGCTTGCCCTTCTACTAGGTGAGAACACAGGAAAAAAGATGCTATTACGTGAAGCAGAAAGTGGGTCTTCCCCAGACAGCAAATCTCCAATACCTTGATCCTGCACTTTTCAGCCTGCAGAACAGTGAGAAACAGATGTTTGTTGTTTATAACTCACACAGTTTATGGTATTTTACTGTAGCAGCCAAGTGAAACTAAGCGTAGGACCTTGCAAAGATTTATGACAAAATAGAAATAAATAGTCATGTGTCTATGACTCATGTTTGAATCGTTTTCAATAGCAAGCACAGCATGGTCCTCAATCCATCATGGTCCTGAATTAATTTTTTTTTAACTGGCATAAAAGTAATTTCTAAGTATGTAACCAACTATGTAAAAAATCAGAAGCCTCTGGTAAAGTTAAAATTTTCTTAAGCATTTTACCCTGTCTGGCTTTCTGGCTTCATGTGTTTCAGGAAGAGAGCAGGTTTCTCAATGTCAAGGAAACTACTACTCCCCACCTCCACCTTCTACGTTCATGGGATTTTTTTTTTTTAAACCCACTTCTTACCTTTTAAATTGTTTTCTTGGCATGAAGATAAATTCAGTTGCATCTTAAATTTAATAGTCACTAGTTTAAACATAAAAAACAAACATCTTGGCTCTTCGATTGAGAAATCACACTCATTCATCCACTCAGCAAATAGCTGTTGAGCTCCAGCTGTTTAAAATTAAGCTCTCCGGATACAGAAGAACAACATGACTGCCGTCCTGAGAACTTACAGGAGGTAGAAAAGGCTGTTAGCCAGGAAGTGTGATGCAGGAGTCCAGTGCTGTGAGGGGCGGGAACAGGAAGTTGTGGGAACATTTAAATAGGAAGAGCATCTACCCTGGTTTGGGGGGTCAGAAATGTCATTCAAGAGAAAGTATTTTAGTTTCCCATTGCTGCTGTAACAAATTACCACAAAAGAGTGGCTTAATACAACATAAATTTATGATTTTTGCAATTTTGGACATTGAAAGTCCAAAAGCAAGGTGTCACAGGGTTACATCCTTTGCAGATGCTTTAGGAGAAATCTACTCCTTGCTATTTCCAGCTTCTTGAGACAACTTACATTACTCAAGTTCCCTTCCAGGTTCCCTCTGACCTCTCTACGTCCACCATCAGTTTCTCTCTCACTCTGATCCTCCTGCCTTGCTCTTGTAAGGGTCTTTGTAATTGCACTAGGCCTGCCCAGATGATGCAGGAGAAATTCCCCATCTCAAATTCCTAACCTAATCACATCTGTAAAGTCTCCTGTTGTGTGTAAAGTAACAAGGTCCAAGGATAAGGATATACACGGAGGATGGGGTATACTAATCAACCTACCCCAGGAACCACAGAAGGATTCTATAGAGCCTTCCAGGAAGTAGAAAGGTGAAAAAGCCTAAAAGACACCTAAAGGAAGTTGTTGAATATTATAGTTCAGTGATTTTGTGTGTGTGGGTGTGCTGGGAATCGAACTCAGTGCCTTGTGCTTGCTAGGCAAGCACTCTAACCACTCAGCTAAATCCCCAGCCCCTGGCTCAGTGTTTTGGCTATAATACAGGCTCACTGGCAGAATATTTCATTAGCATGTTCAAGTGTCTGGGTTCTATCTCTAGAACCACACACACACACACACACACACACACACACACACACACAGACAGAGGCTAAAAAAATAGTATCTATATTAACTCCGGGATGAAATAATTCAGGAAAAGCTCTAATGACATTACGTGTTTATTCTGTGCTAGTACGTAATGCTGGCAGCTGCAATGAGAACTAAAGGAGGAAATCTTAAAAAAAAAAAAAAGGCTAAAGTCGTAAGAGGAACCAGAAAAGGCTGATCTGGCTGAAGTCAGTTTGAGTGAATCTCAGGGTGATACGCTGATGAATTTTAAGCAAGAATGTAGCATGATTATATATGTATTTAAATTAACTCTCTGTCCTGGCTAAGTGGAAAATAGATTGAGGACAAGACTGGAAGCAGGGAGCAGGGAGCAGGGCTGAGGCAAGCATGAAGTGAGTGAAGCCCAAGGAGGCCCAAGAAAACTCTGTGATTAAGATAAATGATATCCCGATGCAATGTTTTAGGAAATACAGTTAATGCCTAAGAAATGAATGATGAATGAATTATGAAATTTTGAACTAAATACATAGTTATTAGGGAGTTTGTTGATGTTGTAATAATCCAGATGAATGATGAGAGCCTGAAGCAGAGAAGTGACGCCAGGCATAACGACATTGAGGAGGCGTCTTAGTTACTTTCTGCATGCTGAGACAATATCTGACACCCAGAAGTGAAAGGAGGAGCCTTTATTTTGGATCACAGATTGTAGAGGCTTCAGTCCGTAGCTGACTGGCTCCGAGGCAGGTGACATGGCAGAGGATTGCTCACGGCATGCCAGGTGCTTCCAGACCACGGCCCCAGTGACCAGCCTTCACTCCCAAATCACCTTTAGCTGTAAACTCGTCAAGGGACTAATCCACCCATGAGCATCACACACATGATCCAGTCACCTCCCGAAAGCCCCAGTATGTGCAGAAGAGCCTTTGGGGGGACACCTAGATATAAGCTATAACAGGTGGATTAAGGGAAGTGATGAACACAGGATAGGGTGTAAGCTGGTGTTCTTAACTGAGAAAGAGTACATAAAAGACAGAAGTTTACAGAAGGGGAGGTGGCAGAGAGTGTCAAGGGAGGAAACAAAGATCTGTTCTGGAAATATTACTTAAGAAACTGATACACTCAGCCAGACTACATGGTGCAAGCCTGTAATCCCAGCACTCTGTGAGGCTGATCGTGAGCACTGCAAATTCAACCCACCCGGGCAACTCAGCCACTTAGAGAGACTCTTTCTCAAAATCAAAAAATAAAAAAGGGTTTGGGGGGAGAACCTCTGATAATTCAACTGGAGATTCTTGTAGGCAGTTGAAATAGATGAATACAGTACAGCGACACTTGTTACCGTATGCCTAGCTTTACCTTTTTCTACTCCTTTTTTACTAAGATTTTTCACTGCCTTTTCCTTGCTAGACCAGTTCTTTGGGAGGAAGGAAAGGAGTTAAAGGACCTAAGTCCTTGGAGGTGCAGGAGCAAAAATTGTGAGCTGATTTTTGAAAGGGAAATGGCCAAAGACAACAAATGCCAGCCAGCTGTTAGGGCAATCAATAGATTTTCCCTTGTCCCTGAACTGTTTCCAGATTATTACATGTTCACCCTCCTTGTTCTTTTAGGATTCATGTCATCAGCTATCAACATCTAATCTTCTGGCTACTGTCATTTATCAGCAACCAAGTCATTTCCTTTTTCTCATCAAAGACTTTGACCTTGAATAAGCTGCACACCACTTCTTGTTATTACCCGGAAATCTTTCACTCTGAGATCTTAAATCTGAACACACCACTTTAGGACTTCATACTTCCAACACTTCCCTCAATCACTCCTGATGTAATAGTACTTTGAATGTGTCCATATTAAATGGCCCTTGACTCCCCTGGCAGGATGTTTGTCAACCCCTTTCCACTTTCCACACTCACGGGTCACATCTGTGTCACTATCCTAACTTTCCATGTTTTTGTTTCCTATTGCCATATTCTCTGGTAGACTCTCCTCAACTCTGCAACAGCCACCACAAACATAGGCCCTGGTTTTGCAGCACGAGAATACTCTGCAAAGGGCACAGAAGGAAGTGAAATCAAGCTTTACTTAGAGTCCTGGGATGGTTCTGCCCAAAGGTGTACATTTTTCTAATATGCCATGTAAGCTAGGACAGAGGTCCACAAGACTATGGGCTCCACAAACCAAATCTGGTGCCTATTTTTGTAGCGTCCATAAGCCTATTTTTGTACAGTCCTATTTTTGTACAGTCCATAAGCTAAAATTGCTTTTTGTCTTAGTTAGGTTTTCTCTCGTTGCTGAGACAAAATACCCAACACCCAAAGTTAGGGGAAGAAAGGTTTATTTGGCTCACAGTATTGTAGAGGTTTCAGTCCACAATCAGGTGGGTCCAAGGCAGAGTGGCATGCGAGACAGGCAGAAGGCAGCAAGGCGAGCAAGGGGTGCAAGCAAGCAGCTAACCAGCTTCTTCCTGTATTTTATATTTTATCCAGACTACCTGTCTTTAGGGTGGGCAGTACTCCCACCCTTAATCCTAATACCCTTAATCTTAGTGTCACATCCTTGATCCCACCAGAACCACGCCAAACCAATCAGTGGATTAATTTAGTAATCACACACTCTAGATCCAGCTACCTCATGAGGCTTTGGGGGGACATCTAGACACAAACCATAACACTTTTATATTTTTAAACTGTTGTGAAAAAGTCAAAACAAGGTATAATATTTTGTGAATTGTGAATATTGTATTAAGCTCAGATTTCAATGCCCATAAAGGAAGTTTTACTGTAATACAGCAATGTTCATTGTTTACATATTATCTGTGGCTGATCTTATACTTCAAAGCAGAGTTGAATTGCTGTGATAGAGACTTCAGATGGGCTACAAATTCTAAACTATCTGGCCAGGATACAGGAAAGGTTTGCCTACTTCTGGTCTAACAGGTCTATTATCTGCCTTCTCTATATTGTACCAACATCTGGGCTGTTAAATATTTGCTAGAGAAAATCCATCAATTATATAGATTGGTGCCATAACATTCATGGTCTCTAACCCCACCTGGAAAGTCAACATGAGCCGGAAAACCTCTAATTTTCCTAGTCAGTTCTCTCCCTCTTCCTCAGTCTTTTGCTTTTTCTACCCTTCTCAGCTCCAAACACTTCAAACCTCATCTGCACAGGTGCCTCTCTCCTATGTCAAAGTAAGAATAGAAGCCATCAGGTCGGCACTCCCTCCATTTTTTGCAACAGCACTTACAAACTTGCCCATGGCTGCCTTCCTTATTTGTTTTACTACTTGTTTCAGGAGTGGGAAACTTTTCCTCATGTAAAGCAAACCAGTGCTGTGATAGTTAATTTTATGTCAGCTTGACAGGGTTAAGGGAAACCTGAATAGCAAGTAAATATTATTTCTGGGTGTTTCTGCAAGGTGTTTCTAGAAGAGATTTAGTATCTGAGTCAACACACTGAGTAAAGGGGAATTGCCCTCACTAACTTGGGCAGGCACCATCCAATCCCCTGAGAACCAGAGTAGAATAAAAAGTCAGAGGCCAGGAAAGGTCACGTTCACTTCTGATACCAGACATCCATTTTCTCTCGCCCTTGGATATCACGGTCCCGGGTTCTAGGGCCTTCAGACTTTATATCAGTCTGAATGGTTTTCCTGTATACTAGATGCCCATGGGTATTTCAAAGTTAATATTCACCAACAAAATTCCTGATGTTACTGTCCTTCCTCAAGTTGCTATTTTTACACTTTCCCACTGAGGCAGGAGATTAGGGCATGGCAAACCGGCTAAAAACAGGATGCAGGATGTAACCTAAGCCAAAAAGGAGGTTGAACAACAGGATGTGACCTGTCAATCACAGCCAGGATGTGTGGGAACAGCAATTTCCAGAGAACCAGATCTGGGAGGGGATAAAAGATAGCAGGCACCGACTTCACTGCCCATGCAATCTTGCTGTCCTGCTGTCCTCCTGTGTTTGGAGTGGCCCATCCTGCTTGCAGGACATTATCTCTTCTTGCTCTTCTCTTCGCTCTTTCCTTTTCTTCCTTCTCTTTTCTTCACTTTTCCTTTTTCTTCCTTTACTTTAAATAAAAGTTATGTTTACCTGTTCATCACCCGTTGTCCCAGCCAGTTCTTTGGGTGGGACAGCAACAGTTTGAAATCTCTACCGACAACACCACCTCATCCAATGATCTCATTTTCTTTCTAGCTGCTCAGGTAAAACAAACAAACAAACAAATAAAAAAAACCTGTGAGTTATTTTTCTTTCCCTCTTTCTTTCATATTCACAGTCAATATATCAACAACACTTTCTGATAAATTCAGAACCTGGATTCTGATAATTTCTCATCATCTGTCGTGCGGCTATGTAAATGGTCTAATTACACCATCATCTCTTATCTAGCTAATATTGCATTACTGCCTATTTCTTCCCTTGGTTACATTTCCCCCAACATAGCAACCAGAATAATGCTTCGGAAAGGCCAGATCATGTCATTTCTAGCTCACAATCTTTTCTTTCACAATCTTCTCATGTCGTTCTGTCACTTAGAATACAAGCCAAAATTCATACCGTGGTATATTAATTGTTTATTAATTGTGCCTAAAAATCAAATAAAAAACTAAGTGCATTAAAACAAGATTGATTTCTATTTGCTCAGAATTCCATGGATCTGGGCTTATTTGGGCTAGATTCAGTTGAGGGATTCTTTTACTGGTCTGGTCCAGACCTACTCAAGTGACTTAAAATGATGTGGTAGCTTGACTGGGGCTAGAATGTCTAAGAACTCACTTTTCTGGGGGCTTATGCTGGAGGTGGTTGGACCGCATGACTGTGACATGTAGCAGACTAGCTCAGGTTCCCTCAGATGGTGGTTTCAAGGCTGTAACAGGGCAAAGCAAATCACAGGGCCAAGCCTAGAGTCAGCATGGAGGAGCCCAGCAAGGGTGAGGATCAGTGGTGTGCAAAGTGGGAGCACTCTTCCCTGCCAGCGGGCACTAAGTGGTTGTATTGTCCATTGAGAATTTCAAAACAGCACTAAAATCTACTAAAAGCTTGATTTTTATTAACATTGTGAGCCATTAATTCTTAAGTGATGGCAATGATAACCTACTCCTTCCTGAAAAATTCTTTTGTTTGTTTAGGTTCTAAACAATTTTTACAGATACTATTAAATTTTAGTAATACAGATATAGCCTTCAGTGACCACATTTTTATTATTTTAAATAAGTATTCTGATTTAATGCCTATTAAATAGGTAATTCTGTTAGCTAACAGATAATTCTGGTAGCTAATCCTAAGAACTTCCAGTTAGTTACATAGCTACCTCCAACATATGGAGCCTCCTTGTCTGACTGTGTAGGTTTCCAGATTAAATTTGTAACATTTATGAATAATTTGAGCTCCTTTGAAACCTGGTGCCTGTCTGTAATCCCTGGGTACCACTGAGCTGTAAATATTTTGGATATAAGGATTTTGTCAGATATATGCTTTGCAAATATTTTCTTTCATATTGTTACTTGCCTTTCATTTTCTTAATATTATATTCAGATCAAAAGTTTTACACTATTTATCTTTTTTTTCCCTTCTCTGTTTAAACTTTTAACATTTACATTTACTTTCATGGCCCATTTCCAGTCAAGTTTTATGTAATGTGAATTAAGGATTAAGGTTCATTTCCTTCCCCTCTGAAAATCCAGATCTTCAAGTGAAATTTATTGAAAAAGGCTATTCCTTCTACTGAAATACTTTGGCATCTCTGCCAGAAATCAATTGGCCACATTTATGTGTGTGGTTCTTTTTCTGCCTTTCTATTCTTTTCACATCCATGGAATATATATACATGTATATGTATATATATTGACATACATAAATAGGTATACACACACATATACCAATAACATAATTTGTTTCTGTAGCTTTGTAATAAGCCTTGAAATCGGGAAATACACATTGTAGAATGTTGTTCTTAGACTATAGTATTTCATGTATATGGTTCTGGGAATTGAACTCAGGGACTTACACATGCTAAGCATGCCCTTTACCACTGAGCTACATTCTTAGCCCAAGACCATAATATTTTTAAGAAAGAAGATACTTTCTTCCAATTCTGGGAGGTTCAGAGCAAATTCAGCTAAATGAAAGATATTCTCAATTCTATTGTTTTATGTATTGATATGCAAAATTAATTTCAGCTCAAATATTTTCAGAAGTAATTTTTTTTTTTTTTGGCACTGGGGTTTGAGCTCAGGGCCTTGTGTTTGCAAGGCAAGCACTCTAACAACTGAGCTAAATCTCTAGCCCATAAATAAAGCTCTCTTTTTGCGGGGTGCTAGGGATAGAAAGGAGTAGTATTTTTTTAACCTCCATCATAATTTTTATTTTTGTTTGTTTTTGAGACAGGGTCTCACTATGTAGCCTAAACTGGCTTCTAACTCATGATCTTCCTGCATGTACTCCCATGCTGGGCTTCATAGTATCTTTCTTTAACAAAGTTTTTTTCTTTTGTTTTGGCTTGTTTTTGTGCTGGGGATTGAACTCAGGCCCTTTCATACATGCTCTACCATTGAGCTACACTCACAGTCCCAATAAAGATTTTTTTTCACGAGAAAACATTCAGATAATTTGTCCTTATGATTTGTAAGACTACTTTATCATCTTTAACTGCAGTAAAGTTGTTAGACTTCTCTATTCCATTCTATTCCATCAAAATAAAAACATTCAAAGTATAATTATATTATAGCAATATTAATTTTTGAAACTTTCAAATTCTCAACATTTAATGTATTTTGTTCCTTCTTGGTTTCCACAGAGATAATTTTGATGCCTTCCTTCCTACTTGAAAGCTTTATTTTTAGTAATCAGAATTTCCTAAGCTTCAAAAGCTATTCTTTTGATGCGCCAATGTTTTGATTAAATGTTGCAAGTGATTTTGAACAAAATGATACTCAAATTTAGAGCACGAGTTGGTAAAAAGTTCAATACCATTGTAAAAAAAGATTGCATCACAAAGTAGTTCTTCAAAGGCTCAGACATTTTAGTAAATATTATTGATTTTGGGGAACAAAGAGAGAAAGTAATGTTGACGTTTTTTCCTTGTATTCAGTGTCAGTTGTGTGACAAAGACTTTGTAGTCAGTTATTCTAGATGGGCAGATAGATGACAGATACATAGAGATACTTGTAAATTTTAATACTATGACTATTTGTTTCTATTTGTAGAATATAGCAGGATGTTTGTGTACAATTATAAATTAGAAATGTATTACAATCAGTTCCACGTACATTTCTGCCCCATAAGTTTCTTACTTTAGTGACAATGTTTTCATTTTACTGCTATACTTCACACAAATTTGCATTTGAAATATACACACACCAACAAACACACATTCATGTATGTATAGATTATAAAATTCAAATTTATTGAAGTGAAATTTACACTCAGTACAAATTATACTTCTGATGTATACAGTTATATGAGACTTGTGAAGTATCTACAGGCATATAATTGTCAATCAATATTTAGAATATTTTAATTACTTCAACAGATGACTTGAAGCTGGAAGTGGGGGCACACATCTATAATCCCAGCACTCTGGGAGCCTAAGGTAGGAGGATCGAGAGTTAGAGCCCAACGTGGACAATTTAGTGACTTAGCAAAACCCTATCTCAAAATATAAAAAGAGGGTTTGGGGTATACGTTCAGTGTGAAGTCTCAGGGTTCAGTCCTTGGTTCCCCCCAAGAAAGACTTAAATCAGATGATTTATAACCACTTTATTTGTAATAGCCAAAATTTGGACCCAATTCAAATGTTCATCAGTAGGTGAATAAACAAATTATGATTTCATATAAACACTACTCAGTAATTTAAAAAAATCTACTGATGGATGTCAAGTGTTAGTCAGCTTTCCACTGCTGTGACAAAATACCAGAGAATAACAACCTAAAGGGGGAGAAGTTTGTATTTGCTCATAGTTTCAGAGGTTTCAGTCCATGGCCAACTGGCTCCATTGCTTTTAGGCTTGCAACAAGGAAGAAACATCATGGCCAAAGGGCATGACAGAGGAAAGCTGTTCACCTCATGGCAGCCAGGAAACAGAGAGAACCACAGAGGAAGAGGCTAGGGACAAGGTCACATATCTATGACCTCTCCCTTCAGCAGGGCTCCATGTCCTAAATTTCCATTATCTCCCAATAATGCCACCAAAGTAGGAGTCTATCAGTGGGTTAATCACTGATGAAGTTAGAGTCTCATGACCCAGTCATCTCCCCAAACCCATCAGTTAATAACCAAGCTCCCAGCACATGGCCTTTGTGGAACCTTTTAGATCCTAACAATCACAAGCCACAACATAGATGCATCACAAAAACATTTTTTTTTTAGCAAAAAGTCTAGACACAAAAGAGTGTATATTATAGGATATCATTGGTGTGAAACTAGAAAGTACAATTCTAAACAATAGGGAAAGAAAGCAGGATAGTGCTTTCCCTGGCTTGGGGGTAGGAGATTGATGGTAAAGAGGCATGAGGAAATTTTTTGAGGCGATAAAATTTTTCCATATTTTGATTGTGGTGATGGTTACATAAGTCTATTTTTTTTTAACCCATTCAAATATATGCTTAGAGACAAATGTAGAGGATTGAGGATACAGTTGAGTGGTAGAGCACATGTTTAGCATGGACAAGATGCTGAGTTTGATCCTCAGCACCAAGAAATAAAAAAGAATTAAGATGGAATTCAGATTACTAATAGGTATAATTTAATAGGTGGAGTAACTTTATTTATTCATCTCTAGGATTTGGGACTGAAACCAGGGTCTGACACATGCCAGGGAAGAGGCTCTTACGACCAAGCTACATCACCAGCCCCAGAGGAACAGCTTTAATGTTCTAAAGCATAGTAGAGTAAATGTGGTTGACAACAATTATTGTATATTCCAGAATAGCCAACAAAAATGGTTTTGAGGGAGAAAAACCAAAATATATCATGTACAGGTATAAAATAACCATGATGGGCTGGGGATTTAGCTCAGTGGTTAAAGTGCTTGCCTTGCAAGCACAAGGACCCGAGTTCAATCCCTGGCACCAAAAAAAAAAAAAAAAAAAAAAAAAAAAAAAAAAAAAAAAAAAAAAAAAAAAAAAAAAAAAAAAAAAAAAAAAAAAAAAAAAAACCCAAAATAAAATAAAATAAAATAACCATGATGAATGTGATCACTATGTATACAATGTACCAATACATGTTCTTGGTAAAAAAACAAAAATTAAAAAATGGTTTTGAACATTCCTGATACAAAGAAATGACACATATTTGAGGTGATGGGTATGTCATTATTGATATACAACACTGTACCCCATAAGTATGTACAATTACGTCATTCATAATTTTACAAAACTTTTTATTCAGTATTGAGGCTCAAACCCATGTGATCAAACTATCAAGCCCACATTCCCAGTCCTCCCCGTTAAAAAAGATTTTAAGACAGTCTCACTAAGTTGTACAGGCTGACCTTGAACTTGTGATCCTCCTGCCCTAGCTTCCCAAGTACATGGATTACCATGCCAAGCTACTATGTATTTCTTAATGGAATGCAATGAATTTCTAAATGTAATTCTATTACTCTCTTGTCATGGAAATATATATATGACATTTTTACACATACTAGTATGTTTATACCTTCAGAAATGTATGTTAGCGCATTTGTCAGAATTAGTTCTAGGACTTACTTTTATTACAAGATATCACTGATACCAAAACAGTTGAGGGGATGGGAGGAAGAAATAGCCTCATCCACCTTTAATTTCCAGAAGCAGCTAATATTTACTTTTGAAAAACTGAAAACTAACTAACTGGGACTAGCACCTACACTGTCTGTCCCTGGCACAGTGCCTGGCATCTAACAGATTCTCAGTAAATAGTCGTAGATAAATTGGTGCGTGAAGTGTCATAAAAACAGATGCTTCCATTTTGCTCTTCTTAAAGGTACTGATAAGAGAATTCTGAGATGTTCGAAGTGAAGTTAGAGGCCAGAGAATGGAGGGAGGAAAGAGATAAGTTCATCTTAATCACAGCTTCAAGCTAATTCAACAAAGAAAAAGGAAAAACAAAAAAAACCCAAAAAAACTCCTCCATGTCCCTTTCCTATGTGCTGAACATCACCCACAGAGGTCATATCTCATTCTGTTTTCAGAACCAGCCAAGAAATAGCGAAAACTTCTCTTTATGGCCTAAGCTCTTAGCCCAGGATGTTGCCCACTTTGTGTTGTCCTGCCCTTTTTTTACCTACAGCCAGCGTAGTTTCCATGTAAATGATTTATACTTCTTCTCCCCAAAATTTCATTATGAAGGACCCCAAGTCCTTAGGTCAGTTGGACTTTTTTCCAACTGCCATCTGGCCACGATTGCAGGCAGCTTAGGGAATTTGTCCCAGGCCAGTCCTCTTACTTTGGGCTTGCATCTGTAAACAGTTCAATAAACCATTTGTTTCCAAGACTTCTTCATCTCTAAAGTTTGATTTAACAGTACTATAAATTTGACAGCCAAACATTTCTCTCCACCACCTAATTCAAAAGCCACTGCCCACTCTGATATCAAATTCAACATATTCAAATCCCTTAATTACTATTAAATCATTGTTTATTTCCTGAAGTGTATTTCACCATCCCCAAAATGTTCTCACTCACACGGTTTTATTTATTGTCTCATAACAAACCAACTCAATATTTAGTGGCTTTTGAAAACAATCATTTATTTGTTCGGCAGTTTAAGTAGGTCTCAGGGATAATGATTTATATCTGCGTCATATAGTGTCGTCATTCGTGTACCTAGGAGCTATACAGAGGCTGAAATATCCAAAATGACTTCCCTTATATATCTTGGAGCTTGGCAAGGAGTAGAGGCAGGAATTCTCTCTAAAAGTCCCTGATCTCTCAACTATTCAATAGTCTAGCCCAAGTTTATTTATATAGCACCTTGTTCCCCAAAAAGCAGAAGCTTCTTGAGATCTGTCCTCAGATGTTCTAATAGAATGTCACTTTGAAGATATTTCATATCAGAAAAGGTCACAATTCATTCCCAATTCTAGGGGAGGGGAGCTAAATTCTACTTTTTCATTTTTGTTTTACAGTACTAGGGATCGAACCCAAGGCCTCACCTATGCAGACAGATGCTCTACCACTGAACTCCATCTGTAGCTCTTAAAAAATTTTTTTTAAATTTTGAGCTGAGTCTCATTAAATAGTCCAGGCTGGTCTTGAACTTGTATGTGCCATCACACTTGGTGATCTACCTTTTGAGGGCTGGAGTGACACACACATGGAGTTTGGGGAGGAATCATTGTCAGCTATCTTTAGGAATAATGTACCACAGTCGACTCTGGCAATAACAATTTTCCTTCCTCTTGCAGGCAAAATACATTCATCTCCCCACCCAAATCTCATCCCTTTATTTGCTAGATCAAGGTGTAGGACACCGTCATCTGTATTAGTTCCAGATGTAAATGCAATCCTCGAATTGGGTTCAACTCGATCTGAAGAATTGCGCATAGAAAACACCTTCTCCTTACCTCACTCCTGTTCCCACCCCTCCAGCCATAGCCACGATACACTGGTGAGAAAGGGACAGGGTAAACGCAGCAGAAACTCCTGTTCTGGAAGCTAGATATGAAAGACACGTCGTAGTCACTCACATCACTGAGGCTGAAATCTGGCCAGTATGTGTGGCCCATTTCCCAAACTCCAGAGACTGGTCCCAGTTCTGTTCTCTGGGAGTTTTCCAAATCCCTTGCTCTGTTGATTCATGGCTTGGGTCTCCTCCATGAGATCTTTGACCTGCCTAAATTAGCTTTCCTTTTTCATTAATTAATCTCTCAATCTGCTGTCACTGTTTAGAAGTTGAGGACCGATTAGCTTCTTCTACTGTTAACATTCTCTGAGCTTCAATATGAGATGACAAAGCTTTAACTAGGGCAGTTGTTTTAACAACTTTTGGAAGTTTTATATAATTTTTTTTTCAGTCTAGACCACAAAAAAAATATTGATAATTTTTCCAGGACAGCCCTCAAATTAGGCTGCCATAGCACAAGGAGTCTAGGAAGCCCTTCTGCGTACCTCTAAGGATCTACAAGTCACCTCCTAAAATCTTTCTGATCAAAACGATACTCTTGTTTAGCCTTGACTATTTCACTGGCGGAACTCTGGATTTAAACTTTTCCCAGGATAAATTTTTGTTGTTGTTGTTTTTGTTGTTTTACCTTTTGGAAATGAGACTGGGTGGGGAGGGATTAGGCAGAATTTAGAAGTACTAGTTGAAACATTTGATGATAAGAAGGTGAAAGTAAATCAGGCTGCTAATTAAGCAAGCAAACCACTG
>PVJO010027420.1:0-19663 GCA_004026905.1 Hystrix cristata
AGAAATAAATTCTAGTAATAAGCTATACTGAGGCCAGGAGTTGCAAAATATACTTACACAAGTGGAAGTGAAACTCCTTAGAAGAAAAGAGATACAAGAATTTAAGCAGAGGGATATGTGGAGAGGATAAAAATGTGGGGCGTGGAGCTGGGGACTTAGCTCAGTGGTAGAGCACTTGCCTAGCAAGTGCAAGGCCCTGAGTCTGATCCCCAGCACCAAAAAAAAAAAAAAAAAAGAAAGAAAGAAAGAAAGAAAAGAAAAGAAAAAAAAAGAAAAAAGAATGTGGGCAGTAATAGAGATATAAAGGAGAGGTGGGAAATGCTGTCGGATGTGAAATAGAAGAGAAGATATGAAATGAAGCAAAGTTCTTGTATTATTAGTCAACTTTTCTGTCACTGGAACATAACACCCAAAACGCACAATTTAAGGAAGAGAGGTTTAATTTGGCTCAGTTTCAGGGGATTCAGTCCGTGGTCATGGCCATGGCTTCAAGTTGGAACATCATGGCAGAAGGGCATGGTGAGCAAAGATTCTTAGGTTATGCTGGCCAGATAACAGAGCTGGGGAATGGTGCTGCAGAGGAAGGGGCCAGATAGGGACCCCGAAGATCACACCTCCAGGACCTATCCAGTCACACTCAAAAGTGTGCTTTATTAATTCCTCTGCTGATTCCAAAGCCAATCAAGTCGATAATGAAGTTGCTGTAGAGGACATCTACAGCTAAGGTTGATCTCTAGGGTGATGATATTACATAGGTAAAATTTCCTTGGTACATATTATATACTGTGCACCATGTGTAATTTATCCTAATTTAAAAGAAAACACATCAAGACCAGGCGTGGTGGCACATGTCTGTAATCCCAGCACTTGGGAGGCTGAGGCAGGAGGATTGCTATGAGTTTGACACCAGCCTGTACTACACAGTGAGTTCAATGTCAGCCTGCACTACAGAGCAAGACTCTGGCTCAGAAAAGAAAAAATGAAAAGTAATCCATTGTGTGTGTATAAAAAAATGCATCAAACTCTAGCTGATAGCTCGAGGTCCAGAGGTAAAATGTTCTTTGTGATTAGGGAAGAAAGTCAAAGAGAATCAATCCATTCATAATTATTGGATGCCAAAAAGAAGGAGTTATATTATGACTTCACAAAGAAAAAGAAGTACCAAATGACAATTCTTTTTCTTTCACCTCAGACATGGCTAAAATCTTCATTATCAAAATCATAACTAGAAAAAAAATATAGATAGATATATAATCTTGACATACAGCACCAAAATACTGAACAAAAAAACTTAAGGATTTTTTTTTAACATACTAGAATATATTAAAGATTCCCCTTGGATGCTACTCTTGCCAAAAGAAATTACGATCCCTGAGAATCATTAAATCCGTGTACAAGTTGATTAGCTTAAAATTGTTAGCTGGGACTATTTCCTTAAATTAATAATACACAATGAAATTATTTTATAAACCTGAATGTCCTCGCTGGAGATTTTATTAAAAGTGTGGCCCTTGGAAACTGGGAATTGGATAAGTTCTGTAAGTGCAAATATGTTTTCCTTTCTTTGCAAATAATTCACAATGGGCCTTATTAGGAAGTAGCGATTTCTGCTAACGCATCTTGCAGTGGAAGAGTAGGAGGTATCCCTTTGGGCCAAAGACAACCTCAGCAGGAAGGCCTGGAGTTTATTGCTCAAGGATCACACTTTCATGACAGAAAAAAAGGCCTGGTAATATTTCTCCATAAATCTGAAGACCAAACTTTCCACTGATGAAAAGTGCTAAAATCCAATGTCAAGTTAATCACCGTAGTGCCTTGTCCTCCAGGGAGTCTGTATCAACAGTTTACTCAATAAAGAGCTTCTACATTCTTCAGTTTCAAAATCATGTATCTCCTCTAGTGAAGGACTTTCAAATTTGTTTGGCCTGAATTCCTCCTAGAACTGCCAAACAATAACAATAATTTAGTCAAGCAAATGTCCTGGTCATCCTTCCCTTATAAAATATTGTGAAGGCTTGTAACTGCAAAAGCACTCAGTAAGAAAAATAATGGCTGCTTTTATGGAGAACTTACACCTTTTGTGTTGCTGAATAACAACTAAACACTAAAATTTCCCCTTTAAATTCTCTGAATACATTCTAAATATTTTGTATACTTGTTTCTCCTGAGGACATCTGGTTCTTTGATTGGAAGAACTTTCTCAAACAGACAAGCCAGTGAGCTTCCTGACTGGGCTGCAGGATTTCCCGCCTACATTTCGTGCTTCCCACCCACGCACTCTGCATCTTACTCATTTCCTTACTCATATCCACCTGAAGCCTCATTGGTCTTTAGCCTTTTCCTTGGTTATCCAGGGTAGAATTATGCCAGATGAAAGACATACTTGCCCTATCCATTGTCCTTTGACTCATCAGTTAGGTCACATACAGACAATTCAGTTAAAAGCTGACTTGGCTTCTTGTACCACTCTCCCCGATGGTGTTCTCTGTCGGTGGAGCTGCACTTGGCTTTGAAAAGGGCCAGGATAATATAATGAATGGTCAGAAATAACCCTCAGGCAATGAGAAAAGGAGAGTTGGAAGACAGGAACCTTGACTTCCTTGGTCCTTTGGTAAGCTAATTTTGATGTTTCTCAGTCTTTTAGAAAGTCTGTGGTTTCTTGTAGCAGTATTCTTCTCATCAAGACAACATTCATGGCATTCTCTCCCTCTTTTCTCTTCTCACTTCTCCGTTTCTCATTATACTTCTTCAAACTGCCTCCCACATAAACTACCTGTCTCAGAGTTCTTTTTTGGATTAATTCAAATTAAGATGGGGATTTACAAGATATTCAATAAATGATTATCCACATTTTCTTATTCAAATCTTATGATCCTGGCATGTTATGTCCTTTACTGTAATATAATTTAAGAATTTGCTTTAAATATTCACCATATTTTTAGATCACACCATGTATTATGTGATTCCATGTTTTCTTCACAGTCCTTAATATAATGGTTATGATTTAAGACTCTGTCTCTCTCTCCACCACTATCTAACAAGCTTCCTGTGGGCAGAGACCATTCTTGACTTGCTCACTACCGATCGCAAGAGATTAGCATGGTGCAGACGCATAGCAGGCAGCTGACACCGAGCCTAAGACCTGGAATGCTCTTTTCCTCTCATCTTCCCATTACCTGGTTAATTCCTAGGTATGTTCACCCTCAGCTCTTGAGTTCTTCAGGGATGCTTTTCCTGATCTTTCTACTTCCCGTAACAGTTAAGGGGAGTCAGAAGGGAAAGCTCCTTTGTGGTAAAAGTAATTGGTCTTTCAAGCAAGGTGAGATTAAAGCAATAACTAGGTATTATAGATACAGACATCGGTTATGTGGAGTTATTAGGAGTGCAAATGAGGATTTAGGAGCCACCTGTGTTCAGCTGCAAGTTATTAAAGAGAAAAAATGGGCAAAGATGAGATTTCAACAATGTCCATGGTGAAAGGAAAGAAGCAGATTTTAAAATGAGAGACTGTTTAAACTCTCCAATATTTAAATATATGTGCTGCCAAAGTCAGCACAAATTGCCCAATATTTTAGAGAGGTTAAGGACAACAAAATTTCTGGAAAGATTATTCAACTTGATGAATAGATCACTGGGGAAAGAACTTTTTATAAAATGAGAGGAATCGAAGGGTAGGTTTCAGGCAATTAGAGTTAATGAAAGTGGCAGGTGTAGAGTGCTTTTTAAATTCTTTGATGCTAAAAATTAAGAGAAATGAGACAGGAACTAAAGGGTTGACAATGAAATCAATTAAAGTTTTATAAAAATAGGGCAAAACCATGCAGCTTTACCACAAAGTACGTTTCACAATGGCAAGTCTCAAGTCCACTAAATCTTTTATCCATTCACTTTTTAAAGAAACACTATATTTTTGTTTTCACCACAGTATACACTCTTTCTCTCAATATCTCTCTCTCTCTTTCTCTCTGTTATCCCATTTCTCTCACCTTTCTTTCTTTCATCATCTCTTTCCAGATCTCTCATTAGACCAGCACTGCCAAATCACTAGCCTATAGCCATGTGGCTTTTATGTACCTAAAATGTATATAATCTGAATAACGATATGCCATAAGCAAATAAACACATTTTAAATTAAAAAATAAGGTAAAAATATATTTTAATAATGTTATATTCAGCCTTCAGAGTTCAACTCAGTCTTTACTTCTTTAAGGAAATATTTCTGTTACCTTACCCCGCACCACCTACCACGAATAATGTTATAAAGACGGTGGTGATGGTAGGGATGATGGTGGCAGTGGCAGGATTTAGTATTTAGTATCTCTTCTTGTGCTTTACACAAAAAATTTATCGATTCTTCAAAACCATCCTTTTCAGCCTTCATTTTTCAGAATGTAATCCACTACAATATACATTTTTTCTGATGAGAAAGTTGAAACACAGAGAGGTTAAATACTTTTCCAAGATAGTTAGAAAATAGTATAGCTAAAATTCAAAATCAAGCATCCTGTTTCTTAAAGCCCATGGAATTAACCACTAGGGTCTTCATTTTCAGGCTACACTATACCACTCTACTACTAGCTTCATATCTCCAGTGGCCTTGCCTTCATAGTAGAAAAGTTGTAATTTGACTTTCATCTCAGCAATTATTTGGTTAATCTCTGTCTCTCGTGTCTTTCCTATTGCATTAGTGAGGTTTTTGTTTGCTTGTTTGTTTCTTGTTTTTGTTGTTGTTGTTGTTTTTACTATAATAAATACCTGAAGCACACTACTTTACAAAGAATCTTAATTATCTCACAGTTCTAGAAGATCAAAATCTAACATTGGGCAGCTCCATCAGTATGACATCTGGTTAGGGCGCCATGGCAGATGGCAAGAACAGTAATGAGAGGCAGAGATCACATGCCCAAACAAAAGTCCAGGGAGATTCAGGGTTGGGTTTCATCTTAGTCACTTTCCTTGTCATTGGAACAAAATACCTGACACCTACAACTCGAAGAAGGAGAGATTTATATTGGTTCATATTTTCAGTCCCTAGTTAACTGGCTCTAAAGCAGGAAGGGTAAAGTGGAAGGGTCTGCTGAGGGAACGTTGTTTGCATTGTGGTGGCCAAAAAGCAGAGAGAAAATGGAGGAATCAGGGACAAGAACAGAGATACTACCATATATGCCCCCAGAGACCCACCTCCTCTGACCAGGCCCCACCTCCAAACAGCACGTCGGCTATGAACTCATCAGTACACTGATGCACCAGGGACCCCGTGATCCAGTTACCTTCCAAGCAGATGGTACTTTGGGGGCACAATACAGATCTAAACATTAATGGGCTTGTTCTTATAATACCTAAATCTCGAAAGACATCAGGGTCTTCATGAAAGCTACCTACTCCCTTCTGAGAACAGTTCCTCCAGTTGCCTGATACTTTCTCCCAGTTCCCACTTCCTAAACTTCCTTTGACTCCCACATTTCTACATGAGGATCAAGTTTCCAACACACAAACTTTGGTGGGTACAATCAAACTATATCTAAATCACAGCACTGCCCAACCCCATTAAGTGGCAGATACCACTTCTGCTTTTGTTTATTTCTTTGTCATGGTGCCTAGTATTGTGGCTATCATAATTTAAACACAATATATTTTTTAAAATAATACAAAATGAATGTGTAAGTATATGAAAGGAAAAGAAAAGGAAAGAAGGAAGATAAAGTGAATTTTATAATCTTTAGTTATGGATTTCTCTACTGAGTATGGATTAAACTACTACTTTCTCTTATTTTGCATAAAATAAATTAAAATATCTTCCGTGGTATATGAAGAATAACTTTAGAGCATCTCAGCAATTACTTTCTTATGATTAGCTAATCCATTTAATATTTATTTCATGATGAGAAAAGTGAAAATGAATCATCACTGAGTAATTTAATGACAGCATAATTTATAAATATCGAGTTTTCTAATCCACCCAACTTTCTAACAATTCTGGGGTTTATTTACCATTCCTCCAACATTTCATGAGCCTTCATGACTTTGAGGTTTTGTTTGGCATTCCTTTTCCAATCTTTCTTTGCTCAGAAAATCTTTCAAACGTCCTCTCCTATGGATGCATAATAAAACAGCCTCTATGCTTAGTGTACCTGTGTTATATAAATTCTGGGTTTAACTGCAGAACACTGAATACAACTGCATGGTTAAGGACACAGTAATAACCTTTTGTTAAAATTCTTCTCCACTGAAGGCTTGGACGACATTCCTAGTATCAATTGTATGAGGGAAAATTACACCCTGAGAAAAGAAAATAAGAGTGACGCTCCTCTGTCCCTCACATTTACAGGAGTGAATCTGAAGGACTCAGCCATGCCTGAACTTTTACATGACTGGGAAATACAATATCTGCCTTCCTGAGGTAGACTTGGGGATAGGTAAGGAAGCTTCACTATAGTTGCTGAATGTGAGTTACTCACCCAAAATCAGCAGCCTTCATACTGATTCAACACCCTAATCTTTTACAATCAGTTACAGGATGCATCATGATTAAAGTGTTACTAATAAAGTTATTTCAACACTCCCAAGCAAATCAAGTCATTCTCTGTCTCTCCCACAGTTATGAATGTATGACTATACTATGGATTTTATCATGTTGCATTTTAATGATTTGTTTACATGACTGCTTCTCCAGTATAATGAGAAATCACAGCACAGTATTGCTTTTAATTACTATTGTTCATTTGCATTATATTTGGCATCGTAATAAGTACTGTCAAATCTTGATGAATGAATCAACTAAAAGCACAAAAGCAAAGCAATATTCGTCACATTCAACCTGAGCTCTATTTGTCACACACAGTGCTGTTTTTCTGAAACTCAGATTTGATAGAGTTAATACCTTGACAAGTTTATTCAGGGCCTACTACATAAAATTCCATAATTTGTCATAATTTCCTTTCCTGTAACTTCTGTCCTTCTGAATTATCCTTCCACCAAAGCATCCTTAACGTCAAACAGTCTTATCTAGCCTAAACCATACAGTGGCAGGGTGTTCTCTCCCAATCAACTCCTCTCTACCGTTTTACTCTTCCTTGATGATCTTATTGAGTTCCAAGACTTTAAGTGTATATATGCTGCCAACTCCTAATCTCTAGGCTCATCTTTTATGTTCAATTGCCTATCCAAAATCTTCACTTATATAACTGATAGGCAAAAAGAGTATTCCTCTTCCAGTCTCCTTCAACTCAATAAATGCTATTAACTTTCCCTCAGATACTTAAGGCAAAATTTAAAATCTAGCATTCTTATTGCCCTCTTCTTTTATCCATTCATATCTCCCTCACAAATTCCAATCACCAGTAATCCTGCTGAATCATCCCCAAAGCCATAAACCAAATTCATCTATAATTTTCCATATACATTTCTGTATTATCCTAGTTTGGAGCTACTATAATACATTAGTCTCTCCATTTCCACACTTGCCCTTTCCGATTATTCTGAAAAATTGGTAGAACACTCCTCCTTAAGATATAAATATTATAGTGTCATTTTTCTGCTTTAAAAAAATCTCTCACTTGGCAGATAGAATAATGGCCCCCCAAAAATAACTTCAACCTAATCCGTCGAAACTATGTATATGTTCTATTAAATGGTGTGGGAGAATGAAGGCTTCCGATGGAATTAAGATGGATAATTACTTGACCTTAAAATAGGGAAATTATCCAGGTGGGCCAATGTAACACAGTAAGTATTAAAGACAGAAGTGGTTGAGTTGGAGTAGGTCAATACAATGTGAGAAAATGTATCAAACCATCTTTGAAAGGCAGCTGAGTCAAGCCATGAGATCAGACTAAAGCTGGAAAGGGAACCCACATCCAGAGTGACACCTTGTCCATGCCTTGATTTTTAGCCCACTGACGCCTATTTCAGATACAAACTCCTGGAGCTGTGAGATGATAAATTTGTGTTGTTTAATCTACTAATTTTGCTATAATTTGTTTTAACAGTAATAGGGAAGTAATACATCCTCCCAAGGCTTCTTATTGCTTTGAAAATAAGTGGTTATGTTACAGACCTACGAGATCAAGCCTTCAATCCCTCCCCCAACCACATTTTCCAACATTTTATGGGTTTTAAAACGTGCACACCTTATTTCTGCCTTAAGGAATGTTTACTGTTTTTCCTCCATACCTAATGTGTTCTTCTCTAATTTGCTATGAATGGCTTCTTGCTACTCATATTTCAGTTTGACTCTTCACTTTTTCCTATAACCCTTTTCCACTCCCTTTCACCTTCCACACAGCATTTACTAATCTTTGCTTTCTTGTTCACATACTTATCCATATGTTTCCCTATTCTCTTCTACCAGAATGTAAGTTCCATGAGACTACAATATATAATTGTGATGGCATACTGTAGGTATTATATAGTATTTTTGTATGAATACATGAATAAATATTATAATCAATGGTAGCTGATTTGTGGTTCTGAATGAGGACTTTTCAAAAATTTTAAGTAAATGGAAATAGTTTCATAAATTCATAAGACGATTAGGAAAATAATCTTTATCACTGACTTCTGTAAATCTTTCTGTGGCTCCCATATTGTTCATAGATAAGAGTAGAAAAGGGAGCTAGGAACATTCATCTTCTTCCGTGGTACCTTTGATGGAAGTTTTCCTAACAAATCTTGATGAATTGGCATTACAGAAGAAAACTTTTCCTGTGGTGCTTTGTCAATACTTATTTGGCCTTGCATTTTTATAGATATGTAGTCTTCAATTGATATTTTGACTCTAGAATTTAAGTTCCAAGGGCAGAGATCTTACTATGCTTTGTTCTTTGCTGTATATCCATAGAACACTTCAGAAGATATACAAGTCTGGTATCAGTGAAGTTGTAACTAAGCTGAGAAAGAAAAGACACACATCCATGAAAGGCCATAGGACTATTCAAGACAAATATTGATACTTGAGAGGTGTATGAAAGTAAGAAGGTCTTGGGAAGTTGAAGTGAAGACAGATGTGTCTGTCCTGGAGAAATTGGGTAGACCCGGAAATGATCATTAAAAGAAGGGTAGAATTAGGGTAGATAAAGGGACATAGCGGAAGTAGTACAGATAAGGGAAAAGGTCCAAAATGAGGGATGACAATTAATTATTCAAAGAATCAAGAATACAAGTGCTTGTTTTAGGACAGTGCAAGAAGGTAAAATGAGATCAAATGAGGAAGGGTTAAGAAAATCAAGAAAAATAATTGTTATACTTAAGTAATTGTTATCATTTGGACCTTCAATGTCCCCCAAAGGTCAATGTGTTTTATTAGTTAGGGTTCACCACAGGAAAAGAATCAAGACAAATTGTACAAGTATACAAGGGATTTATTAGGTAGATTTATAGGGTTAGGAAGGGAACAATCACAATGCCTGTCTGAGGAATGGGCAGCAAAAGATCCAAAATGGCCGTCTGTGCCCTAGAGAGCTTCAGGGTGCACTAGAGAACTGCAGGACGCAGTAGCTCAACGGTCCAAAGCCCGGAGGCTTCCTGTAGTTACTAATGTGAGTCTGTATCAGGAGATCAAAGAGTCTGCACTGGAAGGCTGAAGAGTCTGTGCTTGAGATCAATGCCCAAAAGCAATGGCCAAGACCAGAGGTCCTCTCCCCACAAAAGAGGAAAACTTCCTTCTTCTTTTCCTTTTATTCTGTCCCGGCTACAGGAGTATATTTGGTGCCACCCACATCTGGGATGGGTCTTCCCTCCTCAGATTGTGGCTTACATGTCTTCAGTTCTTATTCAAGGCAAGCTGACATAGGAGAATTAGCGATCACAGTGTTGAAGTCTTGTTGCTTATAGTAGAGTTATTGGGAGGTGGTGGAATCTTTAAGAGGTGAGCACTAGTGTATGTTCTTCAGCTCACTGGAACATGCTCCTGCGAGGAACCATGAGGCCACATCCCCTTCCTTATCCTTTTACTTTTACATCCTAGCCATGAGGATGGTGGTTTTTCTCTGCCATTTGCTTCCACCATGATGCGGTGTCTTATAATAGGCAAAAATCAACAAGGCCAATAGGTCATTGAATGAAGCCCCCAAAGCTGTGGGCCAAAGTAAACCTTGACTGTTTATAAGCTGATTATAGTGATGGTGTGTTAATCAGCTTTCTGTCACTGGGAAGAAATACCTGACATATACTCCTAAAAGAAGAAAAGGTTTCCTTCAGATCACAGTTTCAGGGGTTTGTGTCCATGGTAGGCTGACCCCAAGGCACAACTGTCATGGCAGAGGAAAGCTGCTCACTTTGTGGCAGCTGGGAAGCAGACTGAGAGCAAGAGAGCAAGGAGGACAGGAAGGGACTGGAGACAGAAAATCCCTCCACAGACTTCTCCACGGTGACCTGCCTCTTCCAACATGGCCCCACCACCTAACAACACATTCAGCTGTGAACTCATCAGCGTCCCTGTGATCTAATCATCTTCCAAAAGCCCCATCTCTGAACACACGAGCCTTTTTGGAAGCATTTCAGATCTAAACTGTACCATATGGAAGCCTAACAGTAACTAACCAAACTGCGACTTGAGATTGATGACTACTGAGATGTCATGACACTATAAAGGTAAGACAGTGCTAAATAAGAAAGTATTTTGAGGAAAAGGAAACTTTCGAGAATTTGCTTCTGGATTTGCAAAAACAAATGAAATATTCTAGTAACTAAGGTATAAGATTCTGGATATTATAACTGCAAAAGAAGATTCCAAAAATTGTATTTTAACATTGAAAACATCTAATCACACAACACCATCTTCTGCCCTTTGAGTTAGCCAATCTAACTCAGTTCCCAATTTTCCACACAGTCTTTGCTGACCATCCAGGAAAAATATTTCCTTTCTCACTTGGTGTATTATATTCACACTGGTGACAAGGAGAAATGACATAAGCTCAAATAAAAATAAAATGCATAGCCCTTAGAAATTCTCTAAAGAAAGGCATGTACCTTATTCTTTAGGTCTCGAAGGATACAGATACTTAATTATTCCAATTTAGCATGGCTTCTTGTTCAGAAGATTTGGTCTCCCAGGCTGTGTTCTTATGTCAATGCCGAGTAAATCCCCTTAGAATTATTTTAAATATTTAAGCCATCCTCTACCAATGACATAAATATTGCCATTAACCTCCTTGAAGAAATATTTTCCTAAACAGTCAAGAATATAAACTGTATTGCTGGACCTGTTTTAAAAACTAACATCAGGCAAACAACTGGCCTCTATAAAACTCTTATCAGGGAAATCCAGGTAAGAAAGTATTTAAAATGTATTTTTGCTAAAAAGATATCTGTTTCTGAGTTATTTATGTTTGTTCCTAACAATTCTAGTTTTTTCAATTTTTTTTTAAGATCTTTGAAATTTTCCTTTTACCCTGAAGCTTGTTATAAATAACCACAGATAAATAACAATCATTTGTACCACACCTGAATTCAAGAGGAAACTAAATTTACCAAAAATAAGAACAGACTTTTGTAGTAATAATTTAATTCATAAATAAAATGTTTGAAAGTTCTTTGAATAATGTACTTTGTCATGTAATTTATAATGTGATGAAATGGATTATTATTCTCTACAATGAAATGGAATCAAAAATTTTTGTGCAGGGCATTGCCCATGTATTAAACAAAGTATATGAGTAAAACTATGATTTCAAACTGTCATTTTCAACTCCATATAATTATGAGAAGAATCTAGTTTCTTTTAGAAAAATAAAATCATTATGAGTCAGAGGATATAAATGTTTAATTTTCATTAATCTATTACCAAATAATTTTCTAGTGATTCTGCCAATCTATATGACACTAGAAATGCAATTAGATTTCCACTTCACTATATTGTAGAGAACATCAAATATTATTATTTCTTTGTCTCAAAACTTGTTATTTTGGTAAGCATAGTCAATATAATGACACAGGTATTTTGAAAAATGTTTTTTTCAGTTAGCGATGAAGTCAAATGTATATGATTTATTTAAAAATTTCATTTCTTCTGAGGGGTTTCTTTACTTGCCATTTACCTGTTTTCTAGAAATTATTCATACTGGTATACATAAACCTTTCATGCAAAAACTATGGAAATTTTCTATTATTGCAAGTAATCTCATAACTTTTGTTTGACAGATGATTTTATCCATGAAATTACACACATGCACACTCACACACACACACACACATATGCAAGCTTATCAGTTTTCAACCTTTAGGATTTCTCAAATTTTTAATAGCATCTAAATTTATTTATGCATGCGAACACCTGAATAATATTACACTGTATGCATAAATGATATTCTAAATAATTGGGAAGACTTTAGAATTGCCTTTTTTCTTTTTCTCTTTCTCTCTTTCCTCCCTGCTTCCATACAGACCTCTTTCCAGGTTACCCTCTCCAGTGCTCAATACTTTATAAATAGCGCCCTTTTCCCTATTGTGCATTTTCTCTGTATACTTCAATAACATAAGAGATAGTAAATTATAAACAACATTCAAATGAAAATAGTCTTTTAAAAATTTCTTATTGTGCTAGAATATACATAACATAAAATTTACCATTTTAGTCATATTTAGGCATATAGCTCAATGGCATTGAGTAAGTTTATATTGTCTGCCCATCTCCAGAAATATTTCTCTTTCCAAATTGAAAAACATGTCTTCCCAAATTAAACTAAAAATATATCATCCCAAATTAAACTTCCCATTCCAGTGCCCCTCAACAATCAAAATTTCATATTCTAGTTCTATGAATTAGACTGCACTAGATACCTCCTGTAAGTGAAAGCAAACAGCATAGGTTATTTGTGTCTGTCTAATTTCATCATTGTAAATGCTCATCCACGATCAATGTGTCAAAATTTCATTCCTTTTTAAGAAGAATAATATTCCATTACAAATATGTATATATATGTGTATATGTATGTATATGTGTGTGTGTGCGTGTGTTTGCATGTGTGTGCGTAAGAGACTTTATCCATTTATCAGAGGCATTTGAGTTATTTGTACCTTTTGACTATTGTGCATAAAACCAGTAGAAACATTGGTGGAAACAATATTTTTTAATCAATTCTTCATTTGGTCCTGGGGATTAAAGGCAGAGCCTTCACACTGAGCTATAGTCTCAGGCCCTTTTTGAAAATTTATTTCATTTATTTATTATTTGTGAAACAGTGTCTTGATAAATCACTAAATTTCCTAGCCTAGGTGCGAACTCATGATCCTCCTCCCTCAGCCTCCAGACTGCTCTGATTACAGGTGTGGGCCATTTTGCCCAGCTTTAAACAACATTCTCAGTCATTCTGAATCACTACACATGCAGTCATTGATGTCAGTTAGGAACACTGATTCCAATTGCTGGCGCTGAAAGTATTAATCAACTTTACCTAACACATATGGACAAGGTTTTTGCTTTGAATATTTCTCTCAAGAACTCAAAAGCAACCATATGCCTTAAATCTGAACTTTTCCTTGAAAATGTGCTGGGAAAATATTCGATAAATAGTCAAGTAGGTGATAGACTAGAAAGATGGATTCTGCTCCATAGTGGTCATGCAACAAAGTCCAGATGACGTGTGGAAACATTATGGAAGATGTTTGTCTACCCTTGAATCAGAGAGCTCAATGGCGTTTGGGGTGTGTTTTAAAGTAGCAACTTGCTTCTCAATTTTTTTTTCAGAGATGTCAGGAATGATTGGAGAAAATCAAACCATGAGAAGTGAGTTCATCCTCACAGGATTCTCAGATCACACAGACCTGAAGACCCTTCTGTTTCTGGTGTTCTTTGCTGTCTATCTGATCACTATGGTAGGGAACTTCGGTCTGGTGATAGTGATTTCAAAAGAACAGAGTCTTCACACACCGATGTACATCTTCCTGGGTAGCCTGGCTCTTGTGGATTCTTGTTGTGCCTGTGCTATTACTCCTAAAATGTTAGAGAACTTCTTTTCTCAGGACAGAAGGATTTCCCTCTATGAGTGCATGGCACAGTTTTATTTTCTTTGCACTGTTGAAACTGCAGACTGCTTTCTTCTGGCAGCGATGGCCTACGACCGCTATGTCGCCATATGCAGCCCACTGCAGTACCACACCATGATGTCAAAGAGACTCTGCATCCAGATGACAACAGGGGCCTTCATAGCTGGAAACCTGCACTCCATGATTCATGTGGGGCTTCTGTTTAGGTTAGATTTCTGTGGGTCTAATCACATCAACCACTTTTATTGTGATATTCTTCCCTTGTACAGACTCTCCTGTATTGATCCATATATCAATGAACTGGTACTATTTGTCTTTTCAGGTTCAATTCAAGTCTTCACAATAGGCGGTGTCTTAATATCTTATCTCTATATTCTTTTTACTATTTTCAAAATGAAATCTAAAGAAGGAAGGATCAGGGCCTTTTCCACCTGTGCATCTCACTTTTTATCTGTTTCATTATTCTATGGCTCTCTTTTCTTCATGTACATTAGACCAAATTTGCTTGAAGAAGGAGATAAAGACATACCAGCTGCTATTTTGTTTACAATAGTAGTTCCCTTACTAAACCCTTTCATATATAGCCTGAGAAATAAGGAAGTGAAAAGTGTCCTGCAAAAAATTCTGATTAAGAAAGTAATCTCAAGAAAGTTTAAGCGAACAACATCTACAATAACTTAATTATTTAGGAGCAGCAAAAACTTCCACATAAAATTATATAGGGGAAATGCATAAATTTCATGTAAAAATTTTAATATGACATAATACATTCAAATTAAGCAGCAGTATACACATAATGAAATCTATGAAAAGGAGTAAACTGTACCAAATATTAACACAAAATGACAAAAACACCAAACTTTGAAGTGATTTGAGCAACAACTTAATATGTTGCCAAGTTCCTGGTCTTTGTTAGTGTCAGTGATAGCATTCAAAAGACAACAGCAAAACCAGCAGAAATACAAATGAGCATTGCATAAATATTTATAATAAGCCCACTTTAACAGTTTACAGCATGAGCATTCCAGGTAAGTGGAAAGGATAAAACTTTAACCAATAAAGTCACTTACAACTATTAGCATCAAAATGTCAAGTACATTTGGAAGAAGCAGTTTTAATAGCATTGAAAGTACACTGATATAATTATCATAGAAGTACCGAGGAAATGAGGTACTATTATATCTCTAATTTGAAATTTTGATGGATTTAAATGATTAAACACATACTGCCCATCCTCAGGAGAAGTTGAGAGTTTACTTACTCCCACAGGTATACACATATGTCCTCTCACATAAAGGTCTAGACAAACTGTCAGACCTCATGTACAGTTTGAGGAGCCTCCTTTTGTCAGTGACTTAGGCTAACCTTCCCTCTGGCCTTACTAGAGAGATGAGGAAGATGTCCAATAATGGGGACATTTTCAAGACCATATCATATCGAACCCTGAAGAAAGTATGATTGCTAAACACTGGCTAGAGTTTTTATTAAAAATGAAAAGTTGTACAATGGGCATAAAATTTAGGATTATGATGTGGTATCATAAAAGAATTACTTTTCAAATATTCACTCACCAACTATTTTTTGAGATGTTCATAGGCAGAAATATTGTTCTAGATGCTGGGATGTATCAGTTACCAAAACACCACTTTTTTCATTTCCTTTAATAATAGAACATTGCCCAAAATTTAACTGCTAACTTCTGGATCAACAAGGACCCACATAAAATAACAGAAAAATTCCTCCTTCCATATCCCTTCTTGGTGCCTTGAGGTCATGTCTACATTCTCAGAAGGCAGGTTGCAATAGCATGCCAGACTACTCGGCCACCAGAAGCTGACTTCACATAAATAATTAACATGTGTAGTCTATTCAGAAAAAGCGATGGGAAAGCAGATACATTTGAAGTTCCCAAATTCATGAATGAAAAATATGGATATCTAATTTCTCTTTGTAAGCACCAAGAAACCCTAACCTACTTCATTCCAATTGTACTTAGACATTTCTTATTGCCCTCTTTGTTTCTAATTAAACCCATCTATGTAGGATTGGTCTAGCCTCACCTCTGTCCTTTCCTGGTTGCATGTAAATATGTAGGTTCCCTGACTGCTATCAGGCCTTTGATGTGGCAGGTGTCATGCTGCAGGTGGGCTCTGTCCAAGCTGTGGGCCTAGGTGGTGTTGGATCCCAGTTGGCCGTCTGGTTATCTCTTCATGCCACCAGCACTTCAGGTATCTACAGCCATGTACAGTCCCCCAAATGTGTACTAAATTTTAAAAAAACTAAATGGAGTTTTACCTCCCTGGGAATTATTTTCCAGATTACAGTATGATAACTATGCATAGTTTTAACTTTTAATTTCAAGGACGGATGGTAAAAATGATAGATCACTGTTGCAAAAATATCCAAAGACTCGCATTTTCCCTAGAGTCTGCTTAATTCTTTTTTGTATGAATTCTTCTCTGTTGAATACTTTTATATTTTATTCCTCTACTTTTCATTTATATTTTAATCTTACTAACTCTACGTGATTTTACTTATCAATGGGGCTATATATTTTGTTCAAGCAGTTCTCCAACAACATTTTCACCAATTTCATAAAATCTACCCTATCTTTTGCAAGACCATTTCACACAGAGTTTCAGTATGTCCATTATCTCAGAAATCAGTGGGCAAACACGTGAGGAAACCTGAGTGAAGATAGACACTAGCTTGAAACAGGGAGACATATTTAAAGAGAAAGTATTTCTATGCAAGGTTAGCTTTTTCAGAAATATCCATTCATGGCTTTGACAATTCTCACATCTCCAGACAGCACCTTCACCTCAAAGTCTGGCATACTGTGTGTTCATAATGTGAAACATTGTGTTGTCTGATCAGTAAATATCTTGCTACTTCATCAAATAATGATTAGCACTTGAACTATTTTGAAGTTATTTTAATGCTGAGAACACTTCCCTTACATTTTAATTATTGAGGTGTTAGATAATTTTTGTTGCCTATTATCTAGCTGAATTGTTAAGTATCTTTGTATGCAAGCTTTTGATAGACTTGAGAATATTTATTTTACACACTAACCTCTAGCCATAGCATTTCCCTCCCTTCCACAGATGTGTCCTCTTAAGATGGTATTAGTCTTTAATTCTTACCCATTTGTAGCTCAGGAAAAGTGTTCTGAAGTTGGCATTGCTGGTTGGGACAAAAGCTGCTTTATCAACTAACCTATCTCATCACATAATTTCAAATGTTGAGAAATAAACGATGCTAATGAAGTATTAGGGAAGCAGAATATAAAGGCTCTACTCCATTCACTTCTAGAGTCACACTAATGGTCAGAACTTTAATTCTTCAGCTTAATATGAAAACTCTCAGGTTGTATTTTTGACCTGTTTAGATGAGACTATATTAGGACTGTGTGCATGATAGGAAAAAAAATGTGTTTTAATGTGAAATTGTTCTTATATCAGAGCAAATAAAAGACTTTGTTCCACCCCTAGATATGCCAGAATCTATCTTTTATGTCTTTCAAAACTTTAAAATGGATACTAACCTGAATAATTTTTATAAATTTAAAACATTAATTCATTTATTTGAATAAACATTTATCTAAATAAGATGCAATTTTCATTTATTTTTCAAAGAGGAAGCACTTCCTTTCAGATTGAATTATTTCATTCCTTCAGAAAATATGTAAAAATTCTCTCTAACACCAGCAGTGATATATTAGATAGAGAAAATGGTGACACAACCACAGTTATATAATAAAGAACACTTACTCAAAAAATATTAATATGCATATACTTATTTTCCTAACTTTGTTTAATTTTCAGTAGCTTATAACTCTCATGCAGAAGACATTATATTTACCCACAAAAATTTCCTTTGTACTGTATCATTAAAACTTTGTTCATTGTTCATGATGCTTGGTACTTAATGCATGAACAACTTTCAAAACTTCAGAAAACTGAAATTTACAGGTAGTTCTTTTTTAATTTTTTTATTTTTACCAAGAACATGTATTAGTACATTATATACATAATGATCATAATCAACATGGTTATTTTGTACCTGTACATGATGTATCTTGGCTTTCCCCCCCTCTTCCCCTCCCCTCCCTTCCATTCACTCACCCCTCTCTATTTGCAACAAATTTATTTACACTTTTCCATTTTTTTCCCTTTCATCTTACTTTTCTTTTAACCTTCTTTAATCCCCTTTTCCCTATACATGTAGTTTTAAAATTATTTGTAACGATTTTACTTATGACTGTAAAAGCATTATCTTTTAAAATATTTCTTAAGGAAAATATTTACTAGTTATCTAGTCAAACTTGAAAATCAAACACACAGCCTATAATTCTCACGTGAATTTTTCCTTATCACTTTGCCTATCAAGCACTCTGTGGTTTTCTAGGTAACAGCAAAATCAGCCTTTCATTATTTCTCTAAATTCTCCTTTAGGGCACACTTCATTTCTGCAGCTTTTTTGCCACCTCTTAATGCTTCTCGATTAGAAAAGTTGAGATTACTTTACAGTACAAATTCTTCCACGTGATCTCTTCTCACCATCCGTGGAAAATAACAGATAAATGGTAACATTTTTATTCAAGACTGTTTGTAATATGTGGACCCTTGCTTATTCTTTTTCTTGTGTTTTTCCACTAGTTAAATCAAATCAGATGACTTTTTATATGATTTTTTACTTTTTTCAGGAAGGCCAATTCCTTTTTCAGCCAACATATTTTTGTGGTATGCAATATGTGAAGCACTGAAATAGATCTTGGATGAAAATAACATTAGGTAATACCTAATACCAATGCGAAAAAATGAAATTTACAATCAAGAACCCGAGGTGTTTTATGTTGTCATATCAAGATGATTCTGCAATATAAAGAAAAATATGTTGACAAACGTATTGTTTTCCAAACATACTATCACAAATTTCACAAGCACTGTTATTATACCCATATTCTCATTAAATTCTCAGTAAGTAATGCATGCAAATATTCATTTTCTCTCATGTCCCTCTTAGAGGGGTCCAAATAAGTACAAGTGACCAAACCAGAAATGAAAAACATTGGCTGATCTTTCTCTTTTGCCAATTCTCTCATTCTTAAAACTAGTTTTGACTGACTAGACTTGCAGACTATGAGATGAAATGCAGTGTGCAAGTGTTTCATTATTAAATGCCCCAGCAGTCAACTCATAGAGAATGAAAAGGAAAGATACGTTTGTAATAGAGAGGAATCTAGTGCAACATACACCCCTTATTGCAGGATCAACCCATAAACATCCTGGAGTTAGAATAGTTCCATATGTGTCCTGGAAGAAAACAAAATTTAAAGACAAATAAAAAATTCTAGCATCAAAAATATAAGAACGGAGAATATATAAAAATAAAACAGAACTAAAAAGATTTTGAATTTTTAAATTACAAAAGCATAAACTTTTAAAAGTCAATTTAAAAGTTACAAGATAAAGCTCATGTTATGGTTTGTGTCTAGATGTCCCCCCAAAGCCTCATGTGGTAAGAGATAGCTGGATCTAGAGTGTGTGATTACTAAATTGATCCATTGATCGGTTTGGCATCGTTCTGCTGGGATCAAGGATGTGAGACTGAGATTGGGGGTGGGAGTGCGGGCTGCCCTGGGGGCAGGTAGCCTAGATAAAAGATACAGGAAGAA
>PVJO010027421.1:0-19666 GCA_004026905.1 Hystrix cristata
TGATTCGCAACAAGCCGGGAGTACAGACTGCTGGTACTCAGACATTCTGTCCCCTTCTCTCTTCCAGTTACTACGGCCTGACCGTGTGGTTCCCTGACATGATCCGGTATTTTCAAGATGAAGAATACAAGTCTAAAATGAAGGTGTTTTTTGGTGAACATGTGTACGGTGCCACCATCAACTTCACAATGGAAAATCAGATTCACCAACATGGGAAACTTGTAAATGACAAGTAAGTGTGTGGCCAGTGGCTTCCTGTGGCTCAGAGTGGTAGTCTGGGGACTTTCCTTGGGAGAGAGCCCCTGCAGAGGCAAGAATTCAATATGGTGGGCGCAAGTGCCGTCGCCATGGCCTGTCATGGCTGTGGTGACACAGCCATTCCCCAGGTTGCTGCTCTGCATTGTGCTGGCCCCTGTCCCACCTGATCTTCTGTCTGTGGATTATTCATCCAAGGATGTGACATTTGGCTGAGCACAGCAATTGGACCATCTTGTCTGAGAACTCGACTCTTTCATGGAAAGCGGCAGAGAGCTGCATTCCATTAATGGCGCCCTGCTGGTCACCCAGCTGCACAAAGGCCCCTCTGCAGGCTCCTTCTCCTTCTTTCTACACTCTCAGAAGTTGAACGCAGGACTTCACACTGAGCTATGTCCCCAGCCCTTTTAATTATTTTTTTAAATTTTAAGACAGGGTCTCATGAAGTTGCCCAGGCTGGGCTCAAACTTGGCATCTTCCTGCCTCAGCCTCCCAGAGTGCTGGGATTACAGCCGTGTGCCACCATGCCTGGCTCTGGCCACCTTTGTGAACTCTCTGCTTAAGTAGAGCAAGCTGATTGGGTTGTGAGTGATAAGTATGTGGGTGACCACAGGCCATGCGATGGCACCAGAAGTGGATGGGCTCAGAGCTCCGGCTCCTGAGGTCCCTGGAATAGTAGGCTCCGGAAGTGGACGGGCTCAGAGGTCCCTGGAATAGTCTGTGGCCCAGTTGTTGGGCTTTTCCTTTAGCACAAGGAGTTTCTTTGTGCTGGGACTAGGATGGTGCTTCCCTTTGCTGTTCTCTCACCTCCTGTCGCCCTACAGGGTCGATCAGTGTGTCCTGTGGTCAGCCAGGGTGTTGTCCTGTGGGGGAAATCAGTGGGGTGTTGGGAAAGCCCTCCTCCTGTTGTTGTGGGGCTGCCTTCTTAATCTATTTTACTCTCCCTCTTCCTGGCCGTGGGACCAATGACCCGGGTGGTCCGGCCCACCGGGCCTGAATGCCTGAGGATCCCTGGCTGGTGCCACCGGGAAGACACGAGCTATGTTAACTCCAGGCCATGTTCTTCTCCTTCTGCTGGTCCCCTTTTGAAATTGTGCTTGGCAAGCTCATTGTGTTGTCAGGGTTGGGACGATGCTAGCTTCTTGGCATCCTGAACAAAGAATCGAACAGGACATGCAGAAGCGGAAGTGAAGCATAGATTTATTAGCAGAGATAAAAGATGAGGACACTCCTCAGGATGTTGGTGAGCCAGCGAGAAGAGTTGAAGGTCTTGAGGAAACCAGCTGCCAGTCTGTTTGTGGCTTTTACAGGAAGGGAGAAGCTCCCTGAACTGATGCTGTGATTCACTCCAGCCAGGGACTAGTCTCCTTTTCTGTCTTGTAGGAGGAGTTTTTGTCCTTATGTGGACCTCGGAGGAACTGTCATGGCGCCCAAAGCCCACAAAAGGGGTCAAAACTGCAATGTAAATGAGATTATGATGAATTATAATTAGGTTGGGGTCGCTTTGGGTTGTTTTAGTGTGTTACTTTACAGCACTCTTTTATAGTACATGTGTCCCCAGGTTAGAGGTGGATGCTCATTGTAGATTTTAGAGAACTTATTTTGGGTTCCCCAGAAGCCTATAATGAGTGAATGCATGTACTCTCTTATCTTTACTGTCTGTGGTCTGACTGTTTCTGGTGAGCCAGCTTCCTCTTTTACCCTCTGTCTTTCAGGGCCCCTTCTCCAGGGGCCTCCTCTCTACTTCCTCTCTCAGCTGGGTTGTGTGATATGTGTGTCAGTGACTATGAGCTACATGGAAACACAAGAAACACCATGGACCAGATAGTTCAATGCCAGCAGTATAAACTGTCCCAAATTTGCCACAACCTGAAACCAACATCATGAGTTCCCACCTCGAGAGTGCTCTACCTACCTGCCCCCCGTTGTACCCACCTGTGTGGCTGGTTTCTCAGGGAAGTCCCTGCTCATGCATCATGGTGGCCGACCACATGGGGAGGGGCGTGCACGGCCTAGGAAGGTCCATGCTCCCATCTGGTCTCCTGCTCCCATCTGGTCCATGTTGCTCGGGATGAGAAAGTGAAATCAGTATCAGTCCTACAATATTACACCTTTGGGGAGGAAGATTTAGGGCCAAGTATCACTGGACACAGAGTCCACGTTTTCAGAATGTTTTTAAACATGCTGAAGCTCAGTGACAAACATCTACGTTTGTCCAGACATCCATACGTCCTGTGCATAGATACTCAGAGTCCCTGTAATCTGTCCGAGTGGCTGTGCCAGGATGGCAGCTCTTCCCAGTGTCTGACCTGGGAGCTCTTTAGTATTAGAGTGCAAAGATCTGGCATTGGCGTGCCAAGGAAGAAATGTGGCCCTTCCTCTACCAGAACACTTTGGAAATGTTGGAAACTAAGAGATAGCGATTCCTGCAAAGATAACTTCACTAAAGGAAACTTCATCTGTGACATTCCCAATGTCCAGTCATACTCTGTTGTAAAATAATGACAGTAATGACAATGCCAGTAATTATAACTACAGAAGCTGGCACTGTTCAGCCCTTTGATGTGCCCCACTGCTTTAAGAGCCTTATGCAAATTATCCCAATGTCAGCCACAAAAGTACTGCTATTTTACAGGTGGGGAAACAGAGATTGAGTAACTTGCTCAAGGTCACATAGCTGATATAAATAGAAATGTTGCAAACAGTGTCCTGTACATATTGTCACTACAAATATTGTCTCACTGGGAAACTTTCCATTCCCACAGAGGCCCTGATTTGCGTAATGTTTTCTGCCCTTAAAAAATTCACCACAATGTTAGAATCCTTGTAATTTATAACAGATCAATTTTAGTGTTCTAAGACTTAGTTATGCAGAAATAGGGATTTGGGATCCACTCTGTCCATTTACCTTTTCACAGTGTCCCCAAACTGTCAGCAAACTTCTGGGTGGTAATGGGGGGCAGGCAGCAAAGGCTGATGAGAGCGGTGGTCTTGTCTCAAGGACCCGGGGCCTGTGGGCCCACAGTGGCCCCGGGACTCAGGATCGCCTGAGAGTAGATGTCAACATTCTTCCCACACATGTGTGCCCTATCTCTGTGCTTCAAATGCATGGAGATGTTTTCGTGTAATTATTAAAATGTGAATCCCTTCAAAGTTGTTCTGAGTTAATTGTAACTTCTGACATCTGGGTTTTTAACCAGTGGGTACTAAAAGTATACTTAACCACTCTCATTTGGAGCGCATGAGTTTTCCATCTAGAAAAATGAACGAAAAGTGATTTTTCCCCCCTAGGCTGAGTGGGATTGAAATTCAAGAACTGCACTTTGCTTCTTTTCTTGAGTTGTGCTGCCATCTGCTGGTCAGGAGTGGACAACACTTTGTCTTTGAAAACCTCAAGCCTGAAGTTAAATTTGAATAACCAGCCAGCTGTTCGTTAGCTTTGTTTGGGCAATTCTCCATGTCAGTATTCTTCCTTTGACATCCTCCACACTTTGCTGCCTTAAAATTTAGTTGAAAATTATTTATTTTATTGACCGTCACCCACGGGGGAGCGGACGTCTGTGTAAATAGAGTTTTAGACTTAACGGGTTTGTCAATAAAGGAAATCTTACAGAAACCAGAACCTCATCCCCTTGTAAACCAGGCGCTTTGGGCCCAGGAAGGAACAGAAGCGCACAGACTGGTTTTGGCTTGTTCCCAAAGCATCACCTGCTGTCTCCTGGCGCCTCTTATGGGACCTGGTGGCTTTGAGTTCCCATATGCCTTTTATTTAGAATTTGTGAGTTCTTTTGGAAAGTGTAAGAAAGGCAAAATAATAAGTTCATGTTTTAAACTCTGAGCCAAAATATCAGCCCAGGTTTCTCTTATTTTTTTTTTTTTTGTTTTTTGGGTGCTGGAGATCAAACTTAGGGCCTTGTACTTGCTAGGCAAGCGCTCTATGACTGAGCTGAATCTCCAACCTCCTCTTACTGTTAATTAAAAGCAGGGTCAGTTTTCGTCCCAAAGTTTGTGCTAATTAATTAACTTACCTGCTCCTGCTGGGGAGAAATCTGCTTGGCCCGGCTGGGCTCTGTGAAGATTACGATGGGGGAAGAGCTTCTCTGACTTAGAGAACTGCTTCCTGGCTGTGATAGGTCGTGACCCGGAAGTAATGTCCTATCCTTGGGGCGTCCTCACTGCTGAAAGGGAGGCTGATGTGTTCTCAGCATTCAGAGTTGGAACCTCCAGTGGGGAAGTATCACTGTTTACATAGATGATTTGTCAGCGAAGGATAGAGGACCTTTCCTGAGTTCCTATGAAAAGTTGGAGGTAAGTAGCTCAGAATGAAAACAAAATTTACAAGACTTAGCTGTAAAATGAGGTCTGTAGTGTAGCAGGAAGCAGGGCGAGCAGAGAGAAAAAGCCAACAATATACAGCTGGAAAAGAGAAGGTTGACTTCACACTGAAATGTTACCGGTAGGGTATTTAAATAGCTGACAATTTTCTTCGGTTTAAAAATAATGCTACAAAATGTTCTTGTGAAAGTATTTTTGTAGCTTATATACCTAGAAGTAGAATCACTGAGTGAAGGGTCTTTTGGTGAGGTAAAAATAAGACTATATATTTTTTTCAACAGTATCGAGAGTACTTTCTGTATAGTCAAGTCCCTTAAAAATGCCAAGTGTTGGCAATGAGCAAAGGCATCTCCGGCTTCTAGATCTGAGAAGGCATCCAGAGCTGAGTCCCCCCCGTAACTCACTGAGTGCCCCTGGGCAGACCTCTGAACTGCCTGAGTCTTGGATCCCACATTTGAAAGTTAGAATATTGATATGAAATATTGTTTCATAGTAGAATTTCTCAGTAAAAATTGTAGCTTAATATAAGTCCCATTGTTGAGCGTCTTCCTGGATATTTTATACATGGATTGGCCACTGAAAATGGGTTGCTTTTACCCTGTCAACCATTTGCAATGTTCTCGCAGATAAACAGGAACCTACTGATTCAAGATGTTTGTTTTTTCTCCAGCTGAGCTCCTTATTAGTTCTAATGGATTTCTTCTCATTACTGTTATGTAATCCTGTCTTTCCTGGGAAGCCAGGTCCTGAGCAATGAGGAACAAGACTCCCTCCCTCAGTCTGTGCTTCTTCGTGCCCTTCATGAAAGAATTCAGTCAAGTTGCACAGGCCATACAGAAGTATAGGTAGACTTAATTGTAAAGTAGATATAGAGCGACTCATGCCTTCAACGGGGGAGGTGGATGGTGCCACTAAGGCATCTGCCCCCAGTGTGAGTTTGGATACATTTTTATGCACCCAGGAGTTAGCCTTGGAGTCTGGGGAACTGGGATAATTATGATGCTTGTCGCCATTTCACTTAGAAGTTATTTAGGAATTGCAAAATGTCTTCCAGTCCTTTTTAGATGGTCATCATTTCCCTAGGGGCTTTCATCAAGTAAAGAACTTATGAAAGAAAATTGAGGAAAGACAAGTTCTTAGTATAAACCAGGTCCCAGCCCAGGGCAGGAGGGTCTTTAAAGATCACCTTCATTCCTGATATCACTGGGTCTGTGGGCCGCAGCAGCCAGAAAAGCGGTGTGCCCTGTTCTGGAGTTAGACGGCTAGCTGGCTGGGTATCAGGAGGAATGTGTACAACGTGTGACCTTAAGATGTCATTGTGTTCTTGGGGTGGCTTTGGGTCTGAGCCCTAAGAAGTGGTTATAAATGTATTATACACTGATGTCTTTGTTTCTTGCCTTAACTGACGACCAATGCTACTTTGGACTCCTCTTTTGTCCCTCAGGCCCGCCAATGTCTACCTGCCTAACACTATCATCTGCAAGTAACCATTGCTGTCTTCCTTTCTTCTCATTTTTCAAATTTGCAGGGATTAGAGGAATAATACAAACAACCCTACTTTATAAAGAACTTCTACTTTATAAACTATGGTACATTTTAAAATAAATCCTCCATGTTAAATTTGTTTCCTCCCTCCTTCCCTCCCTTCTTGCCTTCCTTTTTTCCCTCCTTTCTTCTATTTTTTGGGCTGGGGATAGAACCCAGGGCCGCGTGTGTGCTAAACACATGCTGTACCTCTGAGCTATATCCCCAGCCCCTTGTATTTACATTCTTGTTACTGTTCCTCTCCCTCTGCAGAGAAAATAGTCACCATTGTCATAAGTCGTTGATTTATAGTCATGCAAATTTTTGTATTTTTCCCTAAACTTATCTATCTATGAACATTGCACAGTAGTCTTTACATGTTTTAAACTTTAGATAAATGTATTCTGGTACACACACACACACACACACACATATATATATAATGTTACACATTAACTAATGTATTAACGTAATAAATGCTGTATTCTGATATGTATGTATGATGTTATATATATTAATGTACTATGCATTCTCTGACTTGTTTTGTATAAAATTAGGATTTTAGGCTGAGGATTTAGCTCAGTGGTTAGAGTGCTTGCCTTGCAAGCACAAGGCTCTGAGCTCGATCTCCAGCACCAAAAAAATTAGGATTTTGAGGATTCTCTGTGTGGATTAGCGTAGCTATATAACTCATCTAATTTAAATTTCATTACATGCATATTTCATAGTGTATTTGTTCTCCTTTTGATAGACATTAACTTTGATGACTTTTTGCTCTTAAAATAATGCTACAGAAATGTCCTGATGAAAGAATTTTTGTAGCCTACATACCTAGAAGTGGAGCCACTGAGTAAAGCATCTTCTGTCTTGTGTGCATTCCCATGAGATATCTGTATGTAACACGATTTTTATCCTGCTCCTTTCAGTATTTTTCTATTTGTTATTCGGCTATTTGCGTGGCCTACACGTGGTCCCTTGGCTCGTCCCCCTCCTCTTTCTTCTCCTCCTTCTTCTTTTGGCCTTTACTCTGCTTCATATTCTCTGAATTTCTTGGACTTAACGGTTTGATCTGTCTCATTACTTTAGGGAATTTTTTTTGTCATTGTCTATGTAAGTATTTCTTCTGTCAGGTTCTCTCTCTTCCCTTTCGGATTCTGATTGTATCTACGTTAGACTGTTCGATATTTTCCTGTGGCTCTTAGTTGCTCTTACCTGCTCTTTTCCGTCCTTCCAGTTTTTTTCCTTCTCTTTGTGTTTCAGTTTTGGTTATTTCTCTTGAATTATGTGTAATTTCAGTAATTCCTTTGATACGATGAGTCTGGCAATGAGTATCAAATGCGTTCTTAATCTTTGTTACTGTATTTAAAAAATTTTCTAGCATTTCCATTTGACTCATTCTTACAATTTTCCTTTCTCTACTGGAGTTCCCAACTGTTCTAAGGATTTAATATGTCAGTAATAATTATATTAAATTCCCTGCCTGGTAGTTCTGGCATTTATATCACATTTCATTTTATAAATGACTGTGTCTCGACATCAGGCTTTACTCTTGCTTTTTTGTGTATCTTGTAATTTTTGGTTGCAAGTCAGACATCTGAGACTCAGAAATGGTTTTTCCTTCCTTTGCTAAGTTTTTACATTATGTGGAGATGCTGAGTCGAACCAGTCAGTAATTGACATTGGTTTGGACTTTGTTATAGCTATGATTACCTTAGACAGCTGTTAGGACTTCTGTCTTTTTAAATTGGGGTATAATTTACAATAAAATTCATCCTTTTTAGTGTATGCTTCTGCGAGTTTTGGCACATACATGCAATCAGGTAACCACCACCATCACGAAGATACAGAGCAGTTCATTGTTTTCCAGGTTTCCTCATGCCATTTTGTAGCCTTCCTTCTCTGGCTGCCAATTCCCCGCCACCCTCCTTCCTTCTCCTTCTCCTCCTTCTCCTTCTTCCTCTTCCTTCGCTTCCTCCTGCTCCTCCTTTTCTGTAGTACTGGGCTGGAACCCAGGGCTTTCACATTGAGTTCCATCCCTAGCCATTATTGTTATTATTTTTTTTAATTTTGAGACAGGGTCTTGCTAAGTTGCCTGGGCTGGGCTCAGACTTGTGATCCTTCTAACTCAGCCTCCTAGAGTATTAGGATTGCAGGTGTGTACTACTGTGCCTCGCTGCTGGTGATCTTCTTGATGTCATATAAATGGAATCATATCACACGAAGCCTTTGGAACTTGTTTTCTTTTTTGGGAGGGGAGGTGCTGGGGATTGAACGCGGGACCTTGTGCTTGCTAAGCAAGTGCTCTACCATTGAGCTAAATCCCCAACCCATGGAACTTGCGTCTTTTACTTGGTATAATGTGCTTGGGATTTAGCTATGTTGCCTCATGGATAGCTGTTGTGTATTTTTATTGTGAAGTTGTATTCCATTTCCATATTATGACTGCACCATGGCATTTTGTTTATCTAGTCATCAATTGAAGGGATTTTGGATCATTTCAGGTTTCAGCGATTAGTGTTTTATCTAGGATGTATATGGCTATATTTATAGATGAATTTGTTCTAATTTTTAATTGTTAATTTAGTAATAATTTTTATCTTTATTATTTCCTTTTTTGTCCATGTTCTATTCTTTAGATCCTACTTCAGTTTTTCTTCCAAAAGGCAGTAATGTGCTAGGATCTTTGCAAAGGAGGTAACGTGAAGTATTGTGATTTTCACACTTGGGTAGCCTGAGTGTAAAAGAGTAAGAAGAGAGGAAGCTGGATTTACTGGCAGATTCACCGAGGCACAAGAGTATGTGTCCATAGAGACAGTGTTTGACTGACACTGGCACTAGAGGAGAACATTCTGTGGTTCTCTGCGAGGTAATATTTCAGCATATAGGAGAGAGGACCATTTCCTAAGGCTGCTCATTTATTTCTTCCTTGGGGCTATAGACAGTGAAGGTATGCTTTATTTATAGAGTCATATACTACAGCTGGACAAATCCATCTTTTCCATACCGCTATTTTATGGACTTTTAAACGCAGGCTTAGGGAAGCGAGCAGACTTGCCTGAAATTACTTGGATCACTTGTCGGTTAAGGGCTGAAAGTTGAGCTCTTCTTTTTGTGGAAGTGCTGTCAGACCTTGCACAAGCCTGAAGCCGACTGTGGCAATCAGAGCAAGTGATGTAGAGTACCGGGAAGTGAGCGTACTTCCTCCATTAGTTAAACAAATTAGGCCCAAGCATGTCTTTTCTAAAGTGAGTGGTCCTCTTGTTTATGTTGCTCGAGTTGGGGAGCAGGTGTGGGTAACGCATGGAAGTTGCGTCCAGCCCTTTTCTGAAGGCCTTTGTCATGTCACTGTGCCTGGAGGCCTTATTTCAGTCAAGCAATTGTGGTGTGGGGCTCGGGGAAACACTCTCTGTATTTTCTCTCTGGAAGATAGTGTAATTTATGGGAAAGAGAATTCTGTACTTTAAAGAAAAGTCAATTAACTGGTGCCCAGGGCCCAGAAGGCCCTCCCTCCTCTTTGTGGAGATCTTTTCTTGTCCTGTAGGAGATGTTTCTTATGTGGGGCTCAGGTGTGCCCTCTGAGATGATGGGATTGCAGACCCCCATCCTGATAATCCTCTTGCTACATTTTAATGCTTGGTTTTCTTTATTATCTCTTTAATTAGACTGAGTTTCTTGAGGGTGATACCATTAAGCCTAGAACATGATGAGTAGATGAAGGTGACTTTGGTGTAGTTTGGGTCACTTTGTAGACTAATTACTAGGTCTGAGAGTAACTGACATCAAGTATTTGTGGTAATAATTCTGCCTCAGACCCTGGATCACCAATGGCTCTTCTTCCCTGGAGCAAAAAGTTCTGCAAGATACGCGTGCTTCTGCTAACTTTCCTTTCAGCCTCTGAATTCTCCTGACTGAAGAATCTTGGACCACTTTAGTATATGAGTTAGAGTGTGGAGGAGATGGTTTATATAAAGACTCATAAACTATGTGTTGGCCCTTTCTCCTTTTATCTCTTCCCTTATAATTTTGGCTTTTTATAACCCACTTGGCGATACATTTTAATGTCTGCCCGCATCAGCCTCATTTATGATTTACGGCTCTGCTTTCTCACCCACCCTTGGAAGAATATTAAAATATCACTGAAGGCCACATCACCAGCCTATTATTATATTAAAGAGAAAGATATATGAAGAAAGGCAAAGGCCTGAGACAATCTCCAGGAATAGCTGCCCTGAGTAAATACATCTGGCATGCAAATTTTGAAATCACAAGCGTCTTCCTGTAATAAAAGGTTTACCAATTAGTTTTTAAATGAAAACCAGAAGCGTTCACAGCAGCTTTTGGAAGCTTCTACTGTACTTAAAAATCTGCAGCGAATTTGTCCCTAAGAAAGGTTACTCAAAGTGCTTTGGTTTCTAGACTAACAATTCTCGAATTTTTTTGGAAGTATAATAATCTGGTCTCTGCCTTGGTGATTATGGTTCAAAAAGTCTAGGCTGGAGTAAGGAAAATTGCATCTTTTTGTTGGTTGTTTTTATTTTTTGTTTTTGAGACAGGGTCTTGCTGTGCAGCTCAGAGTGGCCTTAAACTCTTTACATAGTAGCCCAGGCTGGCCTCGAACTGGTGACCATCCTACCTTAGCCTCCCAAGTGCTGGAAATCTATGTCTGTAAGGATAGCCTCCTAGTTTATTCTGGGATCTCCTTTTGGCAAGCACTTGTTAGCTTTCTTGTGGGCTGGGAGGTCTTTTTGCAGAAGTTAATGACAGGTGGTTCCAGGCCAAGGCCCGCGCAGAACACAGTGCGGCATGAGAGGGGCCGGGCGCTGGCTGTGAGATGTGAATGATCTCAGGGCCCTGAAGATGAACGGTGGCCCCGAGCGCGCTGCGCTGTCCCCAACCCTGTGACTCCCTCTGTGCTGCAGCTTCTTTCTCCCACTTAGCCTGGAGGGCAGGGGGCTCTGGCTGTCTTCTCTTTGCTCCCAGCACCCAGTACCACACTCAGCAAGTGTTTGCTGAAGATTGAGTACATCAGTAAACGAATGAATGGACTGTGATTATTCACCGGCGAAGACATAGCCGAAAGCTCCCGGGCTTGGTCTGCTACTTTGACCAAATAGCAGAGGATGGTGTTAACGTATGTGAAATTGATTTTAAGTGTAATATTTTTCTTTCTCTCTAAGTAAATGCAGGATTTGGAGTAGCGCTGGCAGCTCCCGAGTGTGGCCGTGCTTCATAGCCATGTAGCTGCCTTACTCTCTGGTTAACTGAATTTTTAAGTGAAAAATGTAGTGCACACACTTGGTATGAAGTGCAAAGGAAGTTGCTCTCATTTCTACCTTGACTGCATCGCCCCAGAACACACTACTACCAGTTTCTTGTGTAACTCTACAGATATATTTGGAATTGTATGTTCTCTGCCCCTTCTCACACAAATGGTCACATGCCTAAACTTTATATTGCATCTGGATTTTTTTCACCTACCAATATGTATTAACACATATGAATCTGCCTCAATTACTATAATGGCCACATGGACTTCCACTGCATGGTATTTATCTTCCTATTATGTATGTATATGTGAATGTATGTATGTGTTGCTATTATAAGCTATGTTGTAGTGAAGATGAGTGAATGTGTCTCTTTGAATGCGTGAGCAACACATAGAGGATGAATATCTAGAAGTGGTGTTCCTGGGTCAAAAGGAACATGCGTTTTAAATTTTATGAAGTTGTTCCCCAAGGAGTCTGCAAGGATTAAGTTCTCCTGTGGGGCTGAGTGAAAGTGCTCATTTCCCAACATCGGTGTTGGAGCAATTTAAAAAACGAAGATTCTTAGGCCTTCACAACTCTGTTGTTTCCAGACCCGGGAGAAGCATGTTTTTACAGCACTGAGAAAGGGAGATGTTGTCTGTACCTCCTTTTCACACCATTTCCCACTTCTGTGATTCTGACACGAAGGTCTGTGGACCTACTTTTGGGAACCACCATGTTGGTGCAGCGTCTGCATGGCTGGACCAGATGCTGATTCCCGTGCTCCTGATGCCCTTCTCCCGTAACAAACAAACAGCTAAGAACTGGGGGACTAGTCTTGGTTGAATGTAATTTTCTACATTTTGTTACGTGGTACTTCTTGTTTTTGCCTTTCTGTGTCTCCTGTTTTGGTTTCAAGACTCCCCTTTCTCTGGGATGAATCACTCAGGGCCTCACGTCTTTCCCTCAGGTTCACGAAGATGTACTTTAAACATGTGCTCTTCGAGGACACCTTTTTTGACGAGTGCTATTTTGAAGATGTCACATCTACTGATACCTATTTCAAAAATTGCACCATTGAGTCAACCATCTTTTATAACACAGGTAAGAGCGTGGCTAGGATGAGTGGAGGGCAGTGAGGCTAGGCCGGTGTCGCAGAACCAAAGCTGTCAGTCATAAGCTTTAAGAGGAGGAAAGTATTTGTAGATACTAGTGCCAAGCCTTAGCGTAGGGGAACAGGTTCCAGCCCGAAGGGTGACACAGATTAAGTGCACAGCTTTCATATAGTTTGTCTGTGCGTCAGTTTTTACCACATGTCAAGTAGAAACAAAACTTCTGTCCAGGTGTTTCCATCTAGACGAGATCGATCCTGTATACTAAGGTCTCTGGTAGGAACAAAATGATTACAACACCAGTGAAAACCAGCATTCCTGCACGGCTGCCTTTTATACATGGAATCGTTCTTGAAGACCTTGAATAATTTGAAATTTACACCATTCTCAACTCATGTTTTCATACTAGTAAATGAAAAGGGGAAATTACCTCTCTTCAAATCTTGCACAGAAAGCCCAGCTGCTAAGAATATTTTAGGAACATACCATTTCAGATTTTTGTAACTTGAAAAAAAATCACAAAATTAGACTGCTGCATCATGCCTTGTTATTTTTGCCGCTTTCATCATAGGTTAAGAACATACTGAGTAAAGCTGGGATGTGAGGAAACCATCTGAGCTTTGCTAGGGGCCTCACCTACATTGTCTCAGCTGAGAAATGTACTATTATTATCCCCACCTTATAGCTAAGGAAACTGAGACTTAAGTAACTTTCTTAAGGCCACAGCTGGTAAGGTGGGGGAGTTTGGATCCCGCTTCAGTTGTTTGGTTCCAAAGTCTGGGCTCTTTCCACTGAGCTGCTTACATTATGTCCAGATTTATGCTTTCTCCCCCGTAGCAGCACCTAGGGATAGTTTAGAAAGAGCATCTTTCTCAGCCTCTGAAAAATCTGTTACAAGACTTACCTTCCTGAATTTTTTTTTAGCCTCAACTTAAAAAAAGCTCCAGAAATTTGCTACTTGTCATTAAAAACTAACTCATCCCTTTCTTCCTTCAAGTTTTAATGAGGCCTCTTCATTTGCATACTGTTAAACTGGGACTTTTCGCAAACACTTGTGGTAGGGAAATGTCAGAGCTCAGGGTTCAGTGAAGTTTAAGGGGAGCAGCTCCCCAAATACAAGTTTCCCTGTTTAGCTTTCTATCTTCTAGAATAGCAAGTCTTAGTGTCAGAAGATGTGCAAATACCTGCGCATGGTGGCACATGTAATCTCAGCACTCAGGAGGCTGAGGCAGGAGGATCACCAAGAGTTGGAGACCAGTCTGGGCTACATAATGAGTTCAGAGCCAGCCTAAACTTCATAGTAGGATTGTATTTCAAAAACCAAAACCCAAAACCAAAAGTAAAATAAAAAAGATGATGTGCACATGGATTTTCTTTTTAAGGATGTTCAGGCTTTTGCCAAGACTGGCTCATTCTGGACCCAACTCTCTTGGATTCTGTTTCCCTAAGCCAGGTAGCTTCAGGAGAGTGGCCCAACCACGGTGGCTCTTTCTGTCCCCTGATTGGTACAGACAGAACTGTTATCTAGCTGGAGAGATGATCTATTTTGAAGTGTTCCTCAAATTTGTGTTAGTTTTATTTCTCCTTGTTATGGTAGTTTGAGCAGGTCATTGTACTTTGGGAAGTGTCCCTATCCGTCCATACCTGGCACTTGACTTTGAGTCACAGTGGCCCACGGGAGAGAGTGTAACTCCATCCCTGCCTCTGCCCTGTTTTCCCTGGTCTGCTCCACTCCCAGGAACCGAAGCTTTGTTTCTCTCCCCAGACCTCTACAAGCATAAATTCATCAACTGTCGCTTCATCAATACCACCTTTCTGGAGCAGAAGGAGGGCTGCCACATGGACTTCGAGGAGGACAATGACTTCCTGATTTACCTCGTCAGCTTCCTGGGCACCCTGTCTGTCTTGCCCGGGAACATCATCTCTGCCCTGCTCATGGATCGAATCGGAAGGCTCAAGATGATTGGTGAGTTGCTAGTGGTGTCCACTGGCTCCCGTGGCTAGGGGAGCGGCTTTCAAGGATATTAGAGCGACGGAATGCTTCTTTTCCTTAGGGAAATCTTGTGTAGGAAGATTTCCCTAGCTGGTCAGACTGAATCTGCTGTTGTAGACCCAAAGAGACAAGTCTAAGGAAGCCCAGAGCTCCATGCCAAGAGCCAGGGAGGGACTCTGTCATTTCCAGGCTTGTTCTATTTTCACTTCCACAAGGATATTGAGTATATCCAGCCTATCTGCTTCATATATTATTATAAAATTATAAAATGTCCTTAAATGATAGTTTGGTTATTTAAGATAAACCATACTGCTTCTATTATTAATAGTAACAACACTTTGGAGTTGAAGTCCTATCACGTAATAATTATTGGGCTTTGAACATGTTTCTTTATTTCTCTGGCTTTCACTTTCCTTCCAAGATGAGGGCACTCATAGATAACTGGTGGGATTTTGAGAAGAATTGAGCATAAATACCCCAGACATCTTGCAAAGCTTAGTGTACTAAAGGCTCTCAAAACTAGTAGCCATATACATATGTGCCTGCTTCATTTCAGCAGGATTGGTGGTCATTTGTTACAGAAATACAATGCTATCTGTGATAAACAGAAATAAAATGTATATATTGGGGGCCGAGGAAGCAGGAGACACATTTATAAAAATGCCATTAAGGATCTGCTCTAGGGATGTACTTGATTAGGACAATTAATATGAAGCTTTCTATAAGCAAAATTCAAAGGGAAACCAAATAAATCACATAGTCATTTTGTTGGAGAAGAGATAATTATCAGGTCTGTGTGGGAAGGAAATCTTTTCCTGGTGTTCAACTCATATATTATTATTATAAATAGGACCATGAATATTCAGAATGGTGAGCACATGAAATGTGGGTGATTTTGGCTCTTTAATCTTGGGGTGAGGAAGGAGAGTCTGCTTGGAGGTACAGCAGACTGAGCTGTCTCTGTTCGAGGCAGTGCCCTGGTTTGTGCTGAAGCCCCACAACAGAAGGAATGGAGGTTTATTAATTTCTCTAACTCCTATGCCCAGCACAATGCCTGCTTCTAGGTGGCCCTTGGTAGAACCACTGAACTGACTAGAACCAATGAAGATGGCCCCTTTCCTGTGTGAGCCGGAAGTCCCAAGCCATCAGCAGAGGGCGTGCTGTGAGTCAGGCGGTCATCTTGGCCAGAATTAGCTTCACGAGTGGCACAAGTTCCTTGCTTCTGTGAACTTCCATATCATAAAAATCATTAAAATAGTATCTCTGCTTAAATGAGAAAGTGAGAGCAGACACTTCTGCCACTTTGTCACCAACCTGCGGACCTAACAGCATATTTAGTGTCTTTGAACAGCCAAGGAAGGTCTGAGAAAGCAGGTCTGTGGGGCTGCGATGGGCACACACGTGTGACCCCCGCATGGATCCAGGGGGCAGGCAGGACGGTGGGTGAGCTGATGCCCTTCTCCTTGCTGCCGGAGCCCCTCTTGTTGTCATGGATTGTCCCAGATCAAGTTGACCCCTGTCATGCCGCAGGAAGGCAGGCTCCCTGAACTCGACACCAGACCTTCTCTTTGCTCGTTCTTGACACACCCTCTCTCGGCACTGCCTCTGTTTTGTTTCTCAGCTAGACTGCAGGCTCATCAAGGGCTTGGATGGTGCCTTCTCTGTCCCTGAACCCTCAGTCAGCAGGAAAAGGCCTGGCATCCAGTAAGCCAGGTGCCGGCTTCTCGGCACACAGGACACGCTAGGTGCTCAGGAGACAGCCAGCCCACACTGTCACGTTGGGATGTGGTGAACTGCTTTTAAACAGACCATCCCACAGTCCTCAGACCAGCCCTGCTGCAGGTGCTGCTAGAACGGCTTTGTCTTGGTTTTCCTGTCTGGCTCCTGGCCGGGTGCAAGTCACTCCTTGTTAGCATCTGAGTAGAAGTTTTCCTAATGAGGCTGTTACTCACTCATTTATTCACTCAATAAACGTTTATTTATGCAGTACTTCTTCCCTGCCACGCTGTGTGGGAAGCAATGGGAATGGGGCCGTAAACTGAGCCTGTCAATATCTCTGTACTTGAAGAGCAAACGATCTGTTGGGAGAGACGGACATAAGCTAGAATTTCCATTTAACTAACATTATGAAATGATTATTATGGGTGAGGCTGTGTTCCAAGCAGTTTATAAATTTTTTTTTTATGCAGAAGATCAAACTCAGGGTCTTGTGCTTATGAGGCAAGCACTCTAACCACTGAGCTAAATCTCCAGCCCCCAAGCAGTTTATAAATATTAACACATTGAATACTTACTGTATCCCTTGAGCTAGGTACTGTTTCTATCAACATTTTTCAGATGGGGGAAGTGAGGTAGCATAGAGAGGTTAAGTGACTCATTCAGGGTCGCATAGTATTAAGTGGTGAAGCTAGACTTTGAACTCAGACCTCTTAATTATAAGGGAAATAGGAATTAGGAAGTGGAAATACAGTGGGCTCTAGGGACCTACAGTGGAACAATTAACATAGTTGCAAGGTCGGGGAAGACCTCCTTGGCCATTACTTCATTCATTTGTGATATTTTGTCCTCAGGGAACTAAGATTAGAGGTTCTGTTTGACCCAGCTATTCCCCTTCTTGGTATCTTCCCAAAATAATGAAAAGCATCATACTGCAGCGATACATGCACACCCATGTTTATAGCGGCACACTTCGTAATAGCTAAATTTTGGAAACAGTCTGAATGTCTATCAACTGATGAATGGATAAAGAAAATGTGGCTTTTTATACAATGGAGTACTACTCTGCCATAAAGAATGATAAGTTTGAGATATTTCTAGGTGAACGGATACATCTTGAGACCATACTCTTGAGTGAAATAAATCAGACACACGTGTTTAAATAGCGCATTGCTTCTCTGGTGTTCTCAAGAAATATCATAAGCTGAACCCGTTGCTGATCCCTTTGAGGGATGCATGCAGGTGAAGGATACTGTTCTCAGGGCACTTGAGGTCCACAGATGCCTGTCCCCTCCTCTTCAGACTCTTTCCTAGATGTTGGGAAGAGGTCACCAGGTACATGCTCATGGCCCTACCTTTTCCTGGAGTCAGCAGAATCCATTACGGGTTACCATTTCCCAGCTCATCAGTAAACTGTGGTACTAGTTTTGCGTCCCCAGTCTGAGAGTGAGTCTAGGCCGGGTGTGCCTCCGAGGAGGTATTTCCTGTTGAGGCCAGACCAGCCTTCCAATTTTTTGGCAACGACAATTCCTCATTTCCCATGGCCCTGATGTCAGGTGGGCACTCGTGCCCTGCTTCCCAGCTGGTTCTTTGGGGCCTGCTTTCTGACCTCCTTCCTGCTTGCTAATCCTGGTCTCACCTCCTTTCCTGCTCTGTTCTCTGTCTACAGCTTGTTCTATCACACTTCACACCCACTTGAGACTTCCTAACTCTCCAGGTAGAATTATTGGGTTTGGGCAGATTTGGCACAGTCTTCCTTTGAGAGGCTCTCTTATTGTTATTCTGTCAGGACTCGGGTAGTCCTAGTGGGAAAAGAATTCATGCCAGATGGTTGTAGTGGAGAGACTGTGTCGATGGGGTGACATATAGGCGTGCACAGCATTTTGAGAACAGACGAGGTGGACAAGACATCCAGACACTAGCAAACCTGGGTTGCAACCACCACTGATGGCTGCAGGATCGAGGGGTGAAAAGAGCAATAGCAGAGCTCAGAGGGGGTTGGGACCGTGGAGGAAGAGCCACCTTGGGAGGAGCTGTCATCTTGGAGGGAGGCAGCCTTTGGCAAAAGAGGGGCTTCTAAAATAGGGTAGGAGCTGGGGAGAAATATCCACCTCCTTTCTCCTCCCAGCTGATAAGGACGTCCATGGCTCAGCTTCCCAGAGGGTACAGCAGGGATGAGAGGGCAGAGAGATCTCTGGGTGGAGATGGGGGTAACTGGAGAAGAGAACAGCCCTTCTTGTGGTTGCCCCTGGATAGCCCATCTAGGAACGTGTTCTCACTGGAAGGTAAGCTCCATGAGAACATTTATGTTTGTTGTCTTAAATATGTTGTTTATTAATTTATGTTTACATTTCTTTAAAAAGTTTAGTACTTTTAATTTCTAATTAATTATAATTGTATATATGTGGTATATGGTGGAATGATTAAGTCAAGTGAATTAATATAACCATCACCTTACATTCTTATTATTTTTTGTGATTAGACATTTGAAATTTAGTCTTTCAGCCATCCTGAAATACACAATGCATCATGATGAACTATAGTCACTCAACTGTGCAATAGGTTTGTATTAGTTGGCTTTTGGTTGCTATGACAAAAATATTTGAGATAATTTAAATGGGAGAAGGTTTATTTTGGCTCATGGTTTCAGAGGTTTCAGTCCACTGTCACTTGGCCTCATTGCCTTGGTCCTGTGGTGAGGCAGAAAGTGTGGTAGAGCAAAGCTACTCGCCTTACAGCAACCAGGAAGCAGAAAAAGAGAGAGGAAGGGGTCATCGCCACAATATCCCTTTCAAGCACTCACCCCACTGATCCAGTTTCCACCACTTCCCAAAGCACCATCAGCTGGGGACCAAGCCTTCCACACCAGAGGTCTTGGGGGACATTCAAGTTTCAAACTATAACAAGATCTCAGAAATGTATTTCTCCTAATTAAAACCTTGTATCCTCTGACCAGCGGCATCTCTCTAGTCCATCCCCAGCCCCAAGGGAATGCTCTTCTGCTTTGTACTTCTGAGTTCTACTTTTTTAGAGTCTACATATAAGTAAGATTATGAAATATTTGTTTCTGTGCCTGATTTATCTCACGTGTCCTTTCGTTCCATCCATTTGGCAGCAAATGGCAGGATATCACTGTTCTTTAAATGGCTGAATAATATTTCCTCGTGTATATACACCACATTCTCTTTATTAATTCATCTGTTGGTAGGTATTTAGGTTGATCATCTATTGCTTCTGTTATGAATAGTGCGTCAATGAACACAAGAATGAAGGTACCTCTCCGATATACCAATGTCAAGTCTAGAATGGGTTTTTAAAAAAATTGATACTGATGCCTCTCAAGCACCTAGAACAATATCTGGGACGTAATAGATTCTCAACAGATACTTCCACCTGCCTTATTTCCTGTCTTTTGGGCTGGGCGGTGCCATAGAGTGGCGATTTTGAAATGCCGTCTGGGATACCGTGTGAGGGTTCAACAGTAC
>PVJO010027422.1:0-19677 GCA_004026905.1 Hystrix cristata
TCATACTCAGCGCTATCAGTCTTACACGTAAAGTATTGCATACATAACTCTGACTTCTCTTCTTAGATACCAGTTAATTTTTATGGGTGTCTTGTAAATGCTCTTGATGAATTTTTGTTTTGGTAAATATTTCATTTTCACCCAGAAGATTTTTGGTAATTTATGTGTACACATTAAAATACTAAAACCGTAAAACTAAAAATGTTCTCAAAATTCAAATTGATAATACATTCGAAAACCATGTAAATGGAATAATGTGTTTAAATTTCTAGAAACTAAATGAAATTATCTAATTTGACCATTCAGAAAAAAACTTATGAAACATTAATAATACGGCTGGTAGGACACATCTGTAGCCAATACATACATACATATTTATGTATTTATATATGTATGTATTTATTGCATTTGTTTGTTTTGTGGTAGTGAGGATTGAACTCAGGGCCTTGCATATGCTAGACAAGCACCTTACCAGGCTGGCCTTGGCCTTGCAATCCTCACGCCTCAGCAGCCTAAGTAGCTGGGATTACAGGTGTGTCCTGCCATGCCGTATTATTAGTAAATTTTTTTCCAATGGTCAGATATTTTCTTTTAGTTTCTAGAAATTTATGCAAATTATTGTATAAACATCAAACTTGTGAAATACTTCAAACTCAGGATCTATAAAAAGACAATTAAAAATGCTATATGACAGTGCTATATGACCTCAAGAAAGAAGTAGGATTTAAATTTAGAAATCACTAAATTAAAATGCTCTTTAATTCCAGTTTCTCCTTTAACATCTTCCCTGCTGGAATCACTTCGTCAGGCCCACGTCTACTACATCCAAGGTACAAACCTGGCTCTCAGTCTGTAACAAACTACAAAGATCCTAGTGTTACACTCCAGCTAGTGTGTTGTCAAACTGACATGTTTGACGAGTAGAGGCAAAGGGTGACCAAGAGGCCTGAACAGATATTAAATCTTGTCTACTATAACAAGCAGCAAATACAGTACACTTTTCCCAAGACTCCTAACTTAACTGTTTATTACATTATTGTACTCTTATTCTGGCACTCTCAAAGGCCAAGGCAGAAACCTGGGCAACTCAGAGATCTTATCTCAACAGGGGGTTGGGGGGGAGTGTTTGCTGGGGTAAGGCTCAGTGTGAAGGCCTGGGTTCAATCTCCAGTACTGCTTCACCACCACCACCAAGCAAGAAGGCCAAGAAACTATTAAGTGAGAAAAATAAAGATACTTGGGGGTTTCCATATCTGCAGGTCTGGCACCTGCAGATTCAATCACCCTCAGACTGAAACTACTTAGGAAAAAAAAAGTGCATCTGTACTGAACATGTTTAGACTTTTAAAAATTGTAATTATCCCAAAATAATGTAACAACTCTTCAGATAGCATTTACATGAGTAATCTAGAGATGCTTAAAAGCACAGCAGAGATGAAGTATAGCTAAGCGGCAGAGCATGTGCTTAGCATGGACAAGGCTCTCATTTTAATCCCCAGAATTACCAAAATAAACAAAGTATATGTGAGAATTTGTGTAGGTTATATCCAAACACTATGCCACTTCACATAAGGGACATCAGCATTCACAAATTTGGTGTAAGTGAGGGTTCTGGAAGCAAGCCCCCCTAAAATATAAAGGGACAACTATACACTTCTGAAATAACCTTTTTTTTTTCCCCCTTAAAAAAGCCAGGAACATGGAAGCAGGCTTTGGAAATGACAGTAACAGCTAACACTGACTGACCACTCTGCATGTAGGCACTGGTTAAATGCTTTTCATGAATAAACTCATTTAATTCTCTCAATAATTCAGTAAGGTTGATACTGTTATTAATCATCATTTTATAGAGGATGACACAGACATGATACAGACCCAGTGTCACAGAGCTGCTAAGGACTAAAAACTGTGAGTCCTGGGGCTGGGGATTTAGCTCAGTGGTAGAGCACTTGCCTAGCAAGCACGAGGCCTGCAATTCAAGTCCCAGTACAGAAAGAAAAAGAAAGAAGGAAAGAAGGAAAGAAAAGAAAGAGGGAAAGAAAGACAGACAGACAGACAGAAAGACAGACTATGACTACTATCTAGGTTCAAGGCCCTGTGATTGTAATCATATGCAATACTATCTCCACATACGTACACATTTTTTTTTTTTTGAGACAGTGCCTTGCTATATTGTCCAGACTGGCCTTAAACTCCTAGACCAGTGCTGGCAAACCTAGGGCACGCGTGCCACAGTCGGCTGTGTGTATCACTGAAAGCTGTAAAAGGTTCACCATCAATGTCCTACGCTTATGCAATCCTCTTGCCTCAGCTCAGACCAGAACCATGTGCTACCATACCCAACTTATTATACTAACTTTTATAGTGTTGATTTGAGTAGCAGGAAATAGCAGATGATGTCAATTACGAAAAGCAGTCAAATATCACAGAATTTTCAAAAGAATACAGAAACAAATCAATAAATGGAAATTGTAAATCTACACAATGCAAGATAATAGAAATGACAAAATCACCAAATAAACCTAAAGAACAATAGAGAAAAAGGAAAAATAATCTAATGAAAATATCTTTCAAAGTCTAAACTACCTAATAAAATATCATGGTCAAAACAGGCATGAAGAAAGAAAGAAAAAAAAAAAAAGAAACACAAAGGAATCTCTGGATTACTGAAAATATTGTTATCTCATCTAGAAGTGGTTAGATGGAGGTATAAACATGTAAAAATACATTGTACTACCTAAGATTTATGTATTTCACTAGTTACATACATATGTTAAAAACTAAAAAGTATAAACTTCCCTCCAGTATGGGGGACTGAACCTAGGAAGTGCAGAGCTACATCCTCAACCTTTCTGTTTAATTTTGAGACAGGGTCTCACTAAGTTGCCTTGGCCAGCCTTGAATTTGTGATCCTCCTGCAAAGTAACTAGAAGGTGTAAATGCATTTAAAATGTTTTAAAGATAAGGATTTTGAGTCTCCATCCACTACTTCAAACAACAAAGGTCAATAACATTGTCCAACATCCCAATAAACAGAAGTTGGCAACATCTTCTTAAGAGGTATAGCCTATTCAGTTAACCTTTTGTTGTCTTTATAATTAAAAGACAACCCAGATGGGGTTAAACATAAAACCCAATCATCCATCCGAAATGAGAACGCCTTCAATCATCTCCCTGACAGGTGGTTAAGCTAAATGTGGCAGGCACAACCTCAGCAAAGTCTAGCAGGTCACACAACCCATTCTTTAATCCTTCTACAGATAAAAAGTTCTATAATTTAATTCAAATATGATATTCTATAATCGCCCCACTCCCAATATTCTAGATATATACAAAATAAATCCAATCTTCTTTCTTTTCCTTGCATCAGTTTTGAGGGGTTTTCAAACTGGCCTTGAACTCACATCATAGTCCATGCTGGCCTCAAACACACAGCATTGTTTGCCACCACGCCTAGCTCTTAGGTCACTTCTGACCAAGCTGAATTTTCTGTTGTTCCTCGCAATTTCCAGATCCTTCTCCATTCTAATCAACTCTACTCAAAAGTGAAGCTGTACCATTCTGAACATCTAATTTCTATCACGCAGAGATGGTTATGACACTTTTAAGAGTTCATACCAATCACTGCAAAGTCAGGATTGTTTTTACACAATTTCTAATAAACCAGTCTAACAAACTAGAACTGAGGCTGGAAACAAGACTTCATACTTCCATCTAAATTTTACACTTGCAGTTTCTAGTCACTGAGCTTAACATCACAGTATCTTCTTGTACCCTGAAAACCAGTGAACTTCTGGCTGCAGTCTTCAGTCACTGGTTAATTTACGGAAGCAAGCTATTAGAATAGAAAACGTTAAGCAGGAAGGGCCAACCAAAGAATCTTACAGCATCTCTGCAGACCCACATCACAGGAACGAGAGACCCCGTGAAAGCTTACCTTGGGACCGGCCCTTCCGCCCCTCAGCTATACAGCCTTTTCCGCAACCCCTACGTACTCAGAAGGCTGTTCACGGTCTGGCTAGGTACCCTTGCCCCTTCCAGTAACCCGCGTAAAAACAGGGCTGCTTTAGCATGCCTTGTCATAAGAAGCAGTAATGGCCCTTTAGAGGTATTTCTGAAAGACTACTTTTCTTTACAACCTGCAAGGGGGGGGGATGTTCATGTTGGTGTCTTTTTAAAAATTTGTAGGTGTAGCAGTCATCACTGAAGTTCGTTTTGGAAAAGTAAAGATTACAAACTAGAAAAAGCAGTCACTAGGCCTGACTACTCTAGCCTTTGATGACTGAGCATCACAAACTACATTTGTTTAACAAACTGAAAAATTCTATTGAGCTCCCTAATAGTTTCTAGAACCCACCTTTGTATTCCTTGGGTCTGCATTCGTACTGGTTTCCTTCAGGATTTCCTAATTGTTTCAATCTGGTAGATTACTTATGTCCACTTTCAACAAATCAAACCTGAAAGAGATTGGGAGGACTCCACAATCTCTTGTAGGAAGAAGTATGATGCCTGGCATGGTGCTGCACACATATAATCTCAGCCCTTGAGGCAGGAGTCCTGCCATGAATTCGAGGCCTGCCTGGGCTACACAGTGAGTTCAAGTCAGCCTGAACTACATAACAAGGCTCTGTTTCAAAAAACCAATAGTGTCTAGAAATACTTCTTAATCCTTAATTAAAACAACAGATGCTACAGCAGCAGTATGCGGTTCTCCCGTCCCAAGAGAGAAGGCTATCCTCAGTATGAAATCTGTTCTCTCAAAGAGAACTACTGTATACTAAAAATTAAAATACATTTAAGAGGGTTAAAAAGGAGAAGCAGGCCTCAACAGATTGGCTTTGAGAGATTTAATATGCATTTGGAGGTTATTTTATTAAACAATCTATAAAAAAGAATAAATGACCAAACTACTGTTTCTTCCTTGGCATGGAAATTCTTCCTTTTAAGTAGAAATTCTTATTCTAGTCTCTTTATAACTGAACAGATAACAGCACTGTGCTTCTTAGACATTGCTGACATGTAGGTTTTGGTATAGCATTAAAAAAGAAGTACCACTGAGGGTATAGCTCAATGGGAGACTGCGTGCCTAGCAAGCAGAAAGCCCTGGGTTACATCTCCAGTAATTCAAAAAAGAGGTGGGGGTGGGGGGTGGAACAAGGTCTCACTCTGTAGTTCAGGTTGGCCTCAAACTTGCAGCAATCCTCCTGCCTCAACCTCCCAAGTGCTGGGATTACAGACCACATCTGGCCAAAACTTACTTTCTATGATACATATTTTAATCATTTACTTTATTAAAGAATCTCCCACTAAAAATGAAAAAGCTTGCCACTCCAGAGACTGAGGCAAGAGGATCACAACTTCAAGGATTTGCCTAGCATGCACAAAGCTCTGGATTCAACAGGCTATCAAAGGATATGTGATTCTTCTACCAAAATAGTGTCTGGAAATGCCTCTTAATTCTTAATAAAAACACTAGATACTATAGCAGCAGTACACAGTTCTCCCATCCAAGATAATCACATATTTATCGTCAACACATTTTTGGCATATGTACATTTTAAAAAAGCACAGATGGAAAAAACAAAGCCCAACATAAAAATTTAAAACAATTCTTGTAATTTAAAACAAAATATGAATGTACAATATAAAATGAGTATTTCAGGACTCTACTACATTAATTTCTTCAACTAATAAACTTAAGACACTAAATGACTTTTTCCCCACTCAGAATACACAAATAATTATATACACAATAGAACTTACCAGGAGCTTATGATCAAGTATTTACAGCGTAGCCCCTTATGATTGACAGGTTTTTAATATTAACACGTCAGCAGGAGTTATTCTGCTATGGACTATGTTTTAAAGGACGCTTCTTTTGTTTTTTGTCTTGGGGAAAAAAGGCTTTTGTGAAATATTCTGCAAGGCCTTATGGAAAGAAATATTTTAATAACATTATTTCTAACAAGCATCACAGTTTCTTGGAACACTCAGACTTTGAAAATACACAGTTCAAAAACATACTGCTGCCAGGCATGGCAGCGCATGCCTGTAATCCCAGCCCTCGGGAGCTGAGACAGGAGGATCAATCACCACGAGTTCAAGGCCAGCCTGAACTACATTGCAAGAACCTGTCTCAAAAAACAAAAACAGAACAGAACAAAACAAACAAACAAACAAAAACACACTGCTAAAAGATTTTTGTAGCAAGGGCTAAGATCCCTTAGTAAAAGCCAGCATTGAATGTAATGAGAAGTGGGCATACAGAAACTTATCGAAAAGTACTACTATTTTTCTTTCTTCAGCTGTGTGGTGAGTACTCACTCAGGAGTTCCTCTCAGGAAGTGCTGTACGTAAAAACTGAAAACAGATTTAACTTCTTGATTAAGTTTCAGTACAACTCCTGTCTGTTATAACCTTATGGTACCATTTGTAGTGTGAACAGTTCATTGCAGTTTAATGTTTTTGTGGTTAAGTATGTCATATGTTCAAAATCTACAACCTTAATGGAGAATATTAAAGAATGTTAAAATGAACTGGGTACCTAAATTAGTTCCATCTACCCATACTCTTCTCCTTCCCCTAAAATCTTTACTTCATAATTCTGTCAAAACAATTCTAGAAGACACTAAATCCAGTCCAGCATTTTTTTTAAGAGTATGAAAGGTCTATTGGGGGATACGAATAGTTCCTGAGACACAGGAGGAGTCCCAAATAGGCTGTCACCAAGGTTTTTTGACAGGGGCAATTTATACAGCAAAGTCACAATGTGGGACCAATGTAGGTCAAACTACAATCAACCTATAGCAGTGATGGCGCACCTTTTAGAGACCAAGTGCCCAAACTGCAACCCAAAACCTATTTATTTATCACGAAGTACCAACAGTGCAATTAAACCTGAGTATCTGACATTCAACTGCTGGGGTTACTTGACTCACGTGCCAACAGAGGGCTCTGCATGCCTGCTGCAGCGCACGTGCCAGAAGTTCACCACCACTAACATACAGGATTACAAGTACAGCACTTAGCTAATAGGAAAGTGAAGCATGTAGCAAGGGTGTATAGCTGACAACATTAACCTTGGCTAATCCCTGACTTCTGAAACAGGAATATTTTGGAAAGGGATGGGTCCAGGTGTTCTGGTCACCCACCTGGATGCCTCAAACGTATCTGGATTTAATGGACTGTGTGGTACTAATTACAGTTCTGTTTATCCAAGTCGGGCAGTTGTGGCTTTATCTTGAGGCCTGGCCTTCTTCAGATGTGCCTCCAGCCATAATTCTGATTTCTGTATTTTCACTGACTTGAGAGCCCAGTCCCTTTCTGACTGTAAGTTAATTTATGTCTAACTTAGCTCAAGCTAGAATTCTTTTAAACATAAAAGAAAGGCTGGGGGGTACAACACAGCGGTAGAGAACTTGCCTAGAATAACAATGCCTTAGGTTCAGTGGGTGGGGGGTGGTGTGTGATACCACATAAAAGAAGCAGTTTAACATAGCAGCTAAACACAAACTCTGCAGTCAAACATCCTGGGTTCAAATCCTAGCCCTCCCTCGTACATGCTCTATGATCTTTAGCAGTTTACTTAACTTCCCGGTCCCTCAGTTTACTCATTTATAAAATAAGGAACAATTAGTATTTATTTCAAAGAGTTACTGGGTATGAAGTACTTACAACATTCCTGATACACAATGTAAGAGGAACATGTCAGGGGTCAATGTTAAAATCAAGAAGGTAGAACAAATTCAAGCACAATGGAACTTATGAACTAGATTCTTTTTAAGAATACACGTCCTCTCCTTAAAATTTATTTCAATAGTCTTACAGATTCTGTACTTTCAGCAAGCCATTGGAAAGTGATCTGCTTCCCTCTCTGTGTGGAAAAAAAAGTATATAATTCTATCACATGGCTCTTCTTTCATGTTACCAAACTTAAATTTGTGAAAATATCTTACTTCACCTATAAAACTTTAAGAGTGAGTAGGGAATCATATCTTATTTTAAAAAAATTCCTGGAAGTAACCTGCATATAAAATGCTTGTTATTTATTAAATGTATTTTAATGGTGCTACTTCACTTGAGTCAAATGTACAAAATATCAGTAAATGAGATGCTCCTTTAGTCTCATATACTCCTGGTATTTAAAGTATTATTTTAGGGGGCTGGGGATTTAGCTCAAGTGGTAGAGCACTTGCCTACCAAGTGCAAGGCCCCGAGTTCAATCCCCAGAACCCCCCCAAAAAAAACAAAACAAACAAAAAAAATGTTATTTTAACCCTACTTCATAAGTTAGTGTTTTAATTCATGCTACGAGAAAAGGGACAAATGTATATAAACTCTGGTGACTTACACATGCTTTTGTAGTTATTGGATACACACATGGCACCCTCAATGCTGTGGTATATTTGGTTTCATAAATAACTTTTTTCAACCTATGAATCAACCAACAAATTCTTTTGCATAGCAAATCTCCTGATGATAATAATAGATCTATCCCCATTTTAAATCTTAGAATAGTTTTCTCTTGTGTAACTGCTTCCTTTTCCAAGAAGTGTAAGAATAACAATCTCAGAAACATCAAAAAGCAACTATGAATTCTGTCATCAAAAGTATACTATCGGGTTGGAATGTGGCTCAGTGGTAGAGGCCTTGCTCCACATGTGCAAGGCCTTGCGTTCATCCCCAGTACCACAAAATAAAAAAAGCCACAAGTATACTATCATCGCCAAGCGCGGTAGTGCATGCCAATAATCCCAGTACTTGGGAGAGTGAGGCAGGAGGATTGCCCCAAGTTTGAGGCCTGCCTGGGGTCCACACAGTGAGTTCAAGACCAGCCTGGACTACATAGCAAGACCCTGTCTCAACCCATTCCCCCCCAAAAAGTATACTATCATTGCTTATGTGCAGAACACTGTATGCTTAAAGCTGAAGAAAAGATATGATTGCTATCTTCTAATACTTAATGGGCTGCTGTATAGAAAATAAACTTTTTTTGGCATTCCAAAAGGCAGAACAAGTTGTAATGAAGCAGATTTCTGATACAAGGGAAGAACATTATGAAAAATTAAAGATGACTAAAACTGAAAAAGGCAAGCATGTGAGCTAGTGAATACCTACCACTGAAATGTGAGTAGAAGACTAGTTTTTAAGGATGATGTAGGGGTTTGGGATTTAGCTCAAGTGGTAGAGTGCTGGCCTAGAAAGTGCAAGCCCCTGAGTTCGATCCCCAGCACCCACAAAAATAAACAAATATTAAAGATGATGTAGAAAAGCAGGCAACAAAGAGGACCACAAGATCACAAATTCCCTTAACTAAGAGTATTCTCGGATTTTTAAAATCTTAACCCCAAAAGCAAAGGCCTCCATGAACAAAGCAAAGGAATGTGCTTGACTGTTAGGTGCTGTGGTTTAGTGATGGCAAACCTTTTAGAGACCAAGTGTCCACACTACAACCCAAAACCCATTTATTTATCACAAAGTGCAACACTGCAATCAAACCCGAATACTGAGGTTTTAGTTTAGAAAAAGCTGTTATCCAATGTTTGGTCGCTGGGGTGACTTGGCTCACAGGCCAAAAGCAAGGGCTCTGCATGCCCACGGTGGCACGTGTGCCACAGGTTTGCCACCACTGCCTGCTCTAGTCTGTGTGGGTTACATGAGTATTACCATTACTACAGGGCAACTGACATTTTACAGGTCAGAACATCCTGTCCTTATGTGTGATCCAAGTTTCTCTCTCTGAAAAAGCAAAATTAAATAGTTCTCTTCCAATTTTATTTGAAAAATTTCATGCCATCCCTGAGAGAACTGTACATCCACCATCCTCCGTGGCCCCCAACTCACCAAGTAGAGAATGTGAAATCTTAGACTCATGAAATTTATGTGGGGAATGACAGAAAATGGAAAACTGAAATCTACGAAGTCTTTTACTACAACTGGTTTGCTATCAAAACTACTGCCTGGGTAGTACAATTAACTTAGTTTAATATATTCATCTTTGCCTTAAATATACTATACATCAAGTAAAACATTTTTCATAAGAAAGCAAAAGAAATAATTAAGCTGGAATGTGAATCCTAAAAGTATATGGACATTCATTATACTTTGCGTATGTTTGATATTTCCATAGCACAAATCTGAAATAAAAGAGCCCTTATAAAGAAAGGTCAACTCTTAAACTTCTACCAATAGGGAGGGAAAATACATTAATAGAGCCTTAGAGTGGGAGTCAAATGGTAAGATTCAGTTTCTAGCTCTTAACTTATTTTACTTATTTTACATCTTCTGGGTTAAGGTGCTCATCCATGAAATAATTCAAAGACTAGATGGTTTCAATCTCATTCTGAGGCCTGGGGATTTAGCTCGATGGTTAGAGTGCTTGCCTAGTAAGCACAAGGCCCTGAGTTCAATCCCTGGCACCAAAAAAATAAAAACAAAAACATGTATTCAATCTCATTCTGAGGTTGTATGGTTACTATGGCCTTCATAGTGTGTATGCTCCCTCCATATGACAGGTACCATGTTCTTATGCTAGCTAGTGACACAGACCTGTGGATGAACTCCACAAAATGTGCAGAGCCAGGGATGTTCACACAAATGTGCTCAAAGATGCTGGAACACTTTTGAACTATGGCTTAAAATATTCAGAGGTCATTTTCTTGTCTAGAAATCAACATTATATACTGCATATGAAGCTCTGAATAGTTTTAAGAAACTCAGAATTCCACCAAGACAACAAACACTACTTAAACATAAAGGGAAATAGCTAAATAATAACTTGACACCCAGCATCTGTGGCACCCATTTTCCCTCCTTGCATTAGGTATCAGAAAAAGATGTTACTTCTGTGAAATACTGAAATCAAAAAGTACTGTATTAAATCTGTGTAGGTTCAAACTAAAGAACGTGAGACTACTATACCTTCTTAGTGAATAGCAGGATTTTGTTAGAAGTATATTTTTGTTTTGATTCTTGTATTGCATATGTACAATACACAGCTAATGTCCTAACCCTAATGCCACAGAATTTACATACACAGTGTTGGTGAAGAATGGTTGGTACTTTTAACAGACCCTCTTTATGAAGTCCAATAATCTACTCCAAAAATGGATTTCTTTTGTAAGGCAGGAGCAATTCATAAAGGTTCATTTATAATTATGAAATCAGTATGAGTATACAAGTAATCCCTTCCAAACCACATATATGGCCAGTGTAGTATGAATGTGGCACACTAAAAATCCAATTGCTTTTAGAAACAGAAACACCCAGAAGTGCAGCTACTGATACCTCTATTTTGTTAGTTAATTTATACTGTAAAAAGACTGCCAAAAAAATGTGACCTATCTTAATAAAATTAGTGTTATTTTAGGAAAGGGTGCCTGGGGTATAAAACAGGAAAAGAAATATAATCGTAAAAGATGTATAAAGACAAGTATATAACGAGAGAGGGGAATTTTTGTGTTTAATTCACAGCTGAAAGAATTCAAAGATCGTATCAGTAGTTAAAATCTACAAAATGATTGTGAACTAACAAGTGAGTCTAGATGTCTTTAACGAGTCTGACTGAGACAGTGTACATGTAAAAAACTGAATGGAGATGTAAGCTGGTATCGTGCTTTGGTGATGATTTCACCACAAATGGCTTCCCTATTTAAATATTCCAATCAGTACTGTTAGTACACATACCTCGGAGAATTCTTTCCTCATGGCAACGAAGAAAGTCCCAGATTCTAACAGTGCCGTCATCAGAGCATGTAGCAAATTTATTATCCGTGGGTGAGAAACTGTCACATGAAGACACACAGCAGGGGAAAGAAGTCAGCATTTAACAGATTATCTGTGCTTCTCAGACAGGGAAAAATAAAAACACTGTGCTGCATTATAAACAGGAGAGGGAAGTATCCGGTGAAGAAGCCCTTTAAAGAGAATGTTGTCAGCTAACATACGCATCTCATCGAAAGAAGACTTCAACAGAGTAGTTGAAGTTTTCAATCACCAAGATTGAAGTTTTTAATCTCTGTTTTCAATCATCGATATTCAGAGAACTTCATGGGTGTATATTATTAGTCCTAATGCTATCTATGGTCTTCTTAGTATAATATTTCCTATCATACCAGCAAAACAGACAGCACCCTTACATGTGGAAACTAAATGAATTCTATTTCTGCAATATTCCTGCACAGACATTTAAATCACAGAAAAATACTGCTCTAAAACTTGGTATCAGTTTCTGCCTCATATACTTCACAGAATGATAAGCTGAAAAAAAGCCCACTGCTAAACATCCCTACACACAATGTTTCTCATTTATTCAAAAGGTCTGTGGAAAACTTTCACATCTTCTTCCTGTAAGTTATTCCATGAACTGCTATACCCTTGGAGGAAAACTTTTAAAATAGGAACTTTTGGACTTGTGTTTAAAGTCAAAGAATACGCTGTAAAAGAGGGAGCCAATTTTCTTCCTGGTAGTGAAGGACCATCAAGTTTCCCAGTGAACCGTTAAGAACTCCCTTGAACTTTTAAATCTTATGATTAAGAAAGAACCAACTGTGAAAATGTATGGGCATGACACTAAGGTCGAGTCTATAAAGCAGAAGCATGTATATCCAACAATTTCTGTTGATTCTGAAAATAGAAACAAGTGACTGCAGTGGACAGTGTTTCTACAGAGTCAATTCCTCTCCATAGGTAGGTGGCACAACCATAAAGAATGCTGCATAGCTTTATTCTGAGGCTGCAGCAAATTCTTCAGGCTCGTTTTTGAAAATTTTCTTTCCAGTTTTACTATACGTATCTTGTTGATATGTAAAGACATACAACTCACTGAAAATATTTTAAACTCCACTCATTATACATTTGCATAACTGATGTTAACAGTGAATCAGAAGAAAAGTCCTAGAGTCTTCTTGACAAAGATCTGCTTACAGCTGCAAAGTCTGAAGAACCCGTTCATTAATCCATAAATGTTTGCCACATCCAGAGAGTTATCTGTGAGAGTTTTTTAGTCCTATACTTTCTTTTTGAAGTCGTGGCATAACCAAGCCAACCAGGTCTTCACTTAAGCCTTTTTTCCTTGTATTTTGTGTGAATTCTGAAGGTGTTTTCTGTAGGCTTTAGATTTTATTCAGCTGTATAATTAAAGACTGAATTCTTTATTTGGAATAAAATATTCTTGTCTTACACAGTAGATAATAAAAAGGAATAAGGTATACACATTATTAACCATAAATGAAAAGAGAAAACCAGTGCAAAATGCGGCAGACAATACATCTCTAACATATTGCAAAGGCTGATACCAGGACAACACTACTTCAGGAAGGTGCCAGCAAAATTGTGAGTGTGTGAAAACAAAGAAAAGTACTGTGTTTATAGGGTGCAGAAAGCTTCCCAGAATCTGACAGAGCCCATGCATCTCTGCACCCAGAATACACTTAGAGAATAATTTAACCATGACAAAAGGGACTACAGAAAATGGTATATTGTGTATAAACCTGGCCTCTCTAATCGCCTCCTTATGTGCCTGGAACATCTTGACGTTGTTCATGTTCGACTGCCAGTATTTCACATATCCTCCGTGGTCTGCTGTCAACATCCACATGTCATTATGTGACCAAGTCATGGCCCTCACTGGGCTATCGTGAGCCTGTGAAAACAGAAAACATTTATAAGGTAGTATAAAGTAACGCAGCATTGAAGGCTTAGAGGTGCATGTATTAACTTGCAACAATAAATTACAATTACACTGAGGGGTTGGGGATTTAGCTCAGTGATAGAGCCTTGTCTAGCCAAGCACAAGGCCAAGTTCAATCCCCAGCATCCAAATAAATACATAAATAAAACGGTTAAGTTTCACAGTGGCAATAATACGACTATATATGGATGTTTTTTATAGTATCATAGGATAAGCTATCATCTGGTGATTACTGTTACCTGTAATATTGTTTCAAAATTGAAAGTGAGTCCATTCCACAAGGTGAACTCTCCACTAGAAGCTCCAGTGACTAACCGTCTTCCCTCTGGAGTCCACTGGGGGAGGAGGAAGAAAAGTTTATACATGAGCACAAATCCTCCAACTTCACTCATTTTGAAAGCATTTACACAGTCTTTATAACATACGCAGCAATTAGCATTAAGTAGACTATAGTGACTTTCACTCAAGGCTACCTCAGTTTCATGAATAAGTATTTTGTTAGAAAAGAACTCATGGGAAGGGAGGGAAAGAAGAAGTAAAAAGAATTAAGATGTGCTAAGTACGTGTACCAACTCCCTAAGATGAAAGTAATCATTTGTACTGCAAATATGTACTAATGTAAATTTTAAAAGAATGAGGTAACTCATTCTGTATACCCCCAACTATTGCAAAATAAAAAGTTTAAAAAAAAAAAAAGAACTTGTATTAACACAGTGTAGGAAACGTTCTAGCACTTAAATTCATTAACTAAATTAAAAACAAGTACACTGTGAATGCCCACACCTATGCACTCTCAAAAGCATTTTAAAAGAAAATACACGAAGATCTCATATTACTAGGCTACGTGGTAGACTAACATAAATAAGGCAGTTACCAAAAAATTCAGCAAGACTGAATTTGGTACCTTACAACTGCTATTCAATCAATGCAGACAGAGTTACCAGTGTATAATTTAAAAAACAAATAGCAATACCAAGTTAAGGCTATAAAACTTCTACAATTAAATGTACTTAAAAATTATAAGCTCTCCACCACTCACAGGGCCAAGAAGTGATAACTCTTATACTGATCTACTGTCAAACAACTCCATCCATTAAAATCATGACTAACACTACACAAATATTTTAATGTCATAATTTGCAAACTGAATCTAATCTGACATGATGGTCAACTCAAAACACAGTGCACTTTTTAAAAATTTTCAGTTCCTATAATAAGTTACGCACTTATTAGAGGATATAAATATACAAAATACAACAATCCTATTTTCCAAAATAAAAACTGACGAACTGAAAAATACAAGTGCGCTTGTGGGAAGAGCAAGATGAAATATATAAAAGTTTACTCGGTAAAGTATACAAGTAAATGACAATTTTTTATTACCTAGTAGATCACAGTTTTGAGTGCTATGAATAGAAGTTTCCTACCTTCCTAGATTCTCTTATCTGCTACAGATCACAACCTCGTTAATACTACAGGAAACCAAATCATACACACAGAACTCACAGTTTTCATTTCTTAATATCCCTTAATCTGGACTACACCCCTGATATGGGTAAATTTTTCCTAAGGTCCCCAAATGAAAACATTCATTCACCCACTTAATAAGATAAAGGATGCTCAGATCTGTTCATTTCAAAAAAGTTTTCTGTATTATCATACCCCCCAGCCCAGTGCTAATAGAATATTAAAATTCACTGCCCATCATACCCCATTGCTCAAATCCTCTGATAAAAAAAATTATGCTATTTACTGGTGGGCTCTACTGACACAAAAGTGTTTCTTTACCGGTATAAATACTGCCATAAGTCTCTGAGAGAAATAGAAGACCCAAAACCACATATAACAATTTCTGTGGGGAGTTCCAGCCTCTCCCAACTTTTTATCACACCTCTCAAGTATCTAAAGATCTGCATATTTTGCTCATTTGCCATTAATGTTTTGTCATGACTGTCATTTTCTGTTTGATATTTTTGTTCCCTTGTTATTTACTCAGCCCTGACTATTCATCATCCTGTATCTGTCAATATTAATAACAAGTGTATTTTTAGGAAATGAATAATTAAAAGACAAAACTATTACAGACTATCATCTACATAAATAGTAAATGAATGTCTAGAAGAAGAGATGAGAAAATTTTTCATTGCAAACACCTCCAAATTTTACAATTCTCAATCACATGAATGCATGATTAACTGTAAAGGTATATTATGAAAATTTCAGTGAAAACATATTGAGTGTCTTCGTGGAGCTGACAAGTACAGTACACTACAGTTCTTCACCTCTGTTCAGGTGGCTTCCTTCCAAGTAAGACATGAGAACTGTTCATTCCCCTTAGAAAGTTGCTTTCTTAACAGTAATAAAACCATTTCCTATTGAGCTACTGAGCAACTCTGAGACCGCAGAATGTATCCATAAACTCAGAAAATTCTATGGAAATTGCAACACGACAAAAAAACAATTCATAAGTAGTATCTTACTAATGGTGGACAAAGGGAATAAATATTTCGAAACAAAATTACCAGTAACAAACCAATTATCATCCCAGATAGACATTTAAAATAATTTCTAATTTTTTTCATCAGATACATTTGTAAACTAACTCAGGACTGATTTTTCTAAAAAATATCAAACAGAATACTCACCCTCACAACAAATACTGGACACTTTACTTTATTTGTTGATGTCCGAACAAATTTTGTGGTTACTGCATTCATAGGATTATTCAACATTCCTATAGGTGGGACCAACTATAACAAACAAAAGAAAATTTTGTTTTTAGAGTTCCTGTTTACATTCAGAGCCAAAACCAGGGCTGTGGCAAGGTGACTATCTCAACAGCTAAAGGTGAAAATGCAGAACTACAGACATGACCCCCACCAAAAAAAAAATATATATATATATTGTAACACATTACAAAAAAATTGAGAAACAGGAAATGTAAGTATCTATTATTACTTAACAACAAGACCAAGTACCACATTAAGTGTAAGATTTCCTTATTTACTCCTCAAAATCAACACAATTAAAACATGTTCATAATAACTAACTTAAAATTAATTCTCCCATTACAAGATTTGCAGGTAGTTCAATCTTTGTTGAACACTGTTTTATGACCCACATCAAAAGTTCATCATTAAAAGGAGTATTTAAACTGAGGCAAAATATAACTCATTTTTCATACAGATATGTTATACTACCCTTTCAGTAATGTTCATTTTAACTAAAAAATGTGAAAAGAAAAGACCATTTTGAACTTGAATTCACATATTTTTAGACTTAAAGGTCAAAACCAAGAGGTTTTTATAAAGCAGTATATGTTTCATACTTACATCATTATAATAACCTGCATCAGGCTGAATTGCCCGCATATCTCTCTGGTCTCTTTGCCATATTCTATTCTGTTAAAATAAGAAAACAGAACAATTAGTGGGTAGATGATCTAATTATACTCAATGTGAAAGTATTATTAACAAAACGTAAGGTATATAAATGAGAAGAGGCATAGCATGGTGGCACATGCCTGAAATCCCAGCACTGAGGAGGCTGAGGCAGGAGGATTGCTATATTTTGAGGTAAGCTTGGGCTACACAGTGAGTTCAAGGTCAGCCTGAACTACACAGCAAGACCTTATCTCAAACAGCCACAAACAAACAAAAAAGGGAAGAAAACAGGATTGAAAATGTTAATTTCTAAAACATAGGTGGTAATAGTGGTTAAGGAGCTGTTCCTTTTCCTACTGACACTGCTTACAATTTTCCTCCTCACTTTACTCACCCTCACCCCATCCGTCCAAGATGCTGCAGACACCAACACTTTTACATTAACCATACCTTAATAAAAGGAAACGATATATGGGACAGACATCCTGATTATTCCAAAACCCTCATCACAAAACAATTCCTATGTCTTGCCTTTGGCTTTCTTAATTCCTCTCAAATTGTATCTCCTAGTTTACCAAAATAAAATTCCTGGAGAAGTCTGTATCTGTTTTTACCTGTCATTCTCCCATGAGGACGCAACACGCAATTCAGGCACTATGTGCAAATATATGTCTTTAACCACAGGTCTAAGGTAATGAAAAACAGACAAATTTTCACAGAGGTCAGAGGGGACAAAAAAACCCAATGAAACATTAGTAGGTTAAGATGAGTAAAAACTCAAAAGGAAAAAACACAGAGCTGAGGGAGCATTATGCAGACCTTCTCTTACTTATCATCTCAGAGTTGTTTCCACCTACAGATAAGTAGTAGGTGCTCAATCTTTGGGGGAGGGTAGGTGGGTACTAGGAATTGAAGCCAGGACTTTGCACTGAGCTATATCCCCCAACCCTTTTTTATTTTTTAACACAAGGTCCCACAAAGTTACTAAGCTGCCTAAGCTGGGCTCCAACTCAGCATCCTACTGCCTCAGCCTCCCAGACTGCTGGAATTACAGGCACAAGTCACCATGCCCAGTGGTGCCCAATCTTAATTACAGGTCTTTGCAGCAAACTACTAGGAGCTCAGATATGGGAACATCCATGTTTCCAGTGCCAGCGTCTATGATGGTCAAAACTGCAATTCTAAAACTGCACAGTGGGGCATGATATGCAGCAGAGCACACCTGTGGGAGGCCGAGACAGAAGCCAGGAGCTGAGACCAACCTGAGCTACACAATGAGTTTAAGGCCAACCTGAACTACATAGGGAGACACTTTGTCTCAAAACAAAATTTTTGAATCTCCGTTCTCACAGAAATATTGCTGTTAGTAGTCTCTTATTTTATATATACTGAGTTTAACAAAAGTACTTTAAGGTTGGCCTACACATACTCTTAAGTGAACTAAACCACACACATGTTTAAATACCACATTGTATCTCTAGTGTGAGAAACCAAAAGTGTAAATGAGATCTAAAACATATTATATTGCAAAAGGGAAGAAACTGTTCACGTGGGAAGGAGAATAAGGAAGGGGGAGGAGGAAAGGAACAGAGAGACAAGAGAAAAAGCATAGAAGGAAAAAAACAGAAACAAAGGTTTTCTAAATACGGAGGGGAAGAGGGATTAAAAGGAGGGGAGGGGAATGGGGGAAAAAAGCAGCAGCAAGATATATCATGTACAAGTACAAATGATGAATGTTATCATTAATGCATATCTACAATGTACCACTAAAATAACATTTTTTAAAAATCACACACAAAAAAATCCCCCAAAATAAAAAATGTTTAAAAAAAAAAAGGTTGGCCTATGGGTCAAAGCACAGTACTTTCTTCTGACTTGTTAATGACTTTTAGAACAAAGTCTATTTCTTTTTTTTAAATTGTTGTTACACATATTTGCCATACGTAATAACCACATTCATCACGGAGAATTTGTGCCTGTACATAATATATCTTGATTCTTTTTCCTCCCCTTTTCCTTCCCCTCCAACAGAACAAAGCCTATTTCTAAAAACTGGAGTCTAACTTTAATCATTTTCAGAAGGTGATTCAGAATTCGAGAGGCATTAAGAAAGCCAAGGACAAGACACAGAGTAAAAAAAAAAAAAAGAAAAATATGCTGAGATGACCTGAGGTAGTCCTTAAATCTGAAAGTCAACTTTATTCCACTAATTCAAGTGATATAGGTATACTTATTATCCTACATTTAGAAAACTTCCAAAGAAACAAATTTTGGTCATTTTAAGACATTAATTGCACTTACCTCCAAATACTTAATTACAGACGGATTGTAATCTATGGTCTTCCGGTTTACAGCTTTTCTCATCCGTTTTCCATCAAAGGTAAGCTGCTGCATTGCTTGCTGCTGTGCAAAATCAGGTCGCTTGTAAAACAACTGTCGAGGCGCTTGGTGTTGGAACCTTGGCATATGGAAAAAACGAGGAGGAGAACCAATTTCTGTGGCCATGGTGATGTTTTCCTTCTAGGACACTAGGGTAGGGGAAAAAGTACTTTCACTACAAAAATCAGAATACTGCCTCAAATTTTTTTATTTTATATTTTACTT
>PVJO010027423.1:0-19670 GCA_004026905.1 Hystrix cristata
CCAAAAAATTGAGGTTCCTGTGGAGGAATAGAAGGACCAGCAGGAAATTTTATCAGGTAAAACCTACAAAGTGCTTAGCAAGTGTGTTCCACATGGCCAGATGGAGCTAAGAGGTAGAACCTGGGACTCTGGTAGGAACTATCCACAACTATCCCTTCCCCATTCCCCCATCTGCAAAACTATTATACAACATTAAAACTTAACTGTATTTTTTTTATTTCTTGGCATTTTGTCAGATGAATATTTGGCTAATTGTGAAATTAGCTAATTTGGAATGCCTTTACCTAGAGGTATTGGTGATTAACAATGGCTTAGAGCAGGCCAATTTACACTTTAGTGCAGGGATGGTGAACCTTTTAGAGACAAATGCTCATACTGTATCTAGTTATTGCAAAGTGCCAACTCTACAACTGAACCTGAATACTGAAGTTTTAGTTTAGAAAAAAACAACTCACACATTAACATCTATTGTCTTAAAAGAAAAATAACACATGTGTCATAGGTTTACCGCCACTGCTTTAGTGCGTAAAGGAATCATCTGGAGGCTTTGTTGAAACATAATTCTGAGGCCCTTCGCTAGATAGCCTGAGAAATTAGCATATATAAAAGTCTCTAGTTCTAAGAGACACAGATAGGGCTGATCCAAGTACTGTATTTCTCTTGTTTAAGATCCTTTGATGTAGAATGTTAAATGTCCTTGAAAACATATTTTACAATTTAATAGGTGACTCCAATGTTAGTCACAAAGTATACGGTAGTCCTGAGCTCTTCCAAATGTTTTTTTCAGTAGTAGATGATGTTTTTCTCTGTCAGACTAAAGAGTTAACGTATGAGGATAATAAGAGCAGAGAAAAGTAAAAAAGGAATTGTTGAAGATAATGAAAAATAAGTAATTTTAGTTGAGGACATAAAAATTAAATCTTCTAAAAGATGGTTTTTTTCATAGTGAGGACCCTTCCGATTTATACAGAGGGATGGCAGAATTAATTTCATAATATAAGCAAACCACTGGCAGAGAAATGGTAAGAGGTATACTATAAACTGTAAACAAATTGATAAGGGGCAGAAAGATGTGATATGTAACTATTTATTATAAATACACAAATAAAAATATGTTTATGTGTGTTACATAGATATAAGTATATAGACACACAAAAAACTTAAGGGCATCGATTCATCAATATATTGTTTTAGCAGACCAGTATGGAAATAGTCTCCCTAGGATCATTCCCAAACTACCCTGCCCAGTCTAGATGATATGTTTATTGAGGCCAACACTTGTCTTAGAAAATGCATACTTTTATTTTTTATTTACACTAATAATTTATTTTTCATTTCTATAACAAGGTGCTGATACATTCAAAGATGATGGGGTCTACTCCAGGTACTTCACAGGTTATTCAGAAAATGGCAGATACAGCTTAAAAGCACAGGCTCATGGAGGAACACACTCTGCCAGAGGAAGCTTTAAGCATCCCCCAAGTAGAGCTGCATACATACCAGGCTGGGTAGTAAATGGTGAGTACCTCATGGTACCTGAAACCAGTGAAGCTGGAATACTATTTGAAATTTGATATGACTGAGGTAGGGCTTCATTTTACAACTCAGCAAGGATTCCCTATTCCTGAATTGGAATTCTCAGTAAATTGCCTCCAAATTCAGCTTTTGAAAAAAGTCAGGCACTTAGTAAGTATTCAAAAATGATGGCTATTATCATGTTACTTTGGAGCACCTTGATGATATCGACAATAATATGCCCAATTTTCTGCTCAGAACAAAGGAAACAATCAAATACAGTACATGGCAAAGTCAGGTTTTATCCTTCAGTTTACACGTTATCATATTAAATATTTACTTAGAATATTTTATTAAGTCAAAAGAAAAAAATGTGTAGAGTAAGGTGATGCTGAGCATACACACTGCATTCTTTGCTACCTTTCCGGTTTTTGGTCCCTTATCTCGTGACTGACACCCTTAGTATCTCAGCAAGGAAGGAAGGACCTGGCCAAGTGGATGGAAAGGAACTGACAATGATTTCTCAGGTATATTTCTAGCTTGGAGATAATTTGAGATTAAAAAGCAACATTTAAAAAAGGCATACATTTAATTATATAACATTATTCTTATTTAGTGATTCCCAAACAATTATCTTTGTCCTACAACAGCCTACTGTTTAGACTACTAATGACAGAATTCTCCCATCAATCTGAGGCTTAATATTGTATCACGAGACTTAGCAAAAATTTATTTGTGTATACAGAAAAAAGAAAAAGACAAATGAAATAAGGGAAGTGATTCATTGTTTTGTAAAAAAAAAAAAAAAACCAGTACACTTTTGCTCGTTTTAAACTAGAGATTATTTAATGTAGGGGAAATTGAAGGAAACCCCCCAAGACCTGAAGCTGACGAGAATACACAGACAATTTTGGAGAATTTCAGCAGAACAGCATCTGGAGGTGCATTTGTGCTATCAGGATTTCCAGCCACAACCTTCCCTGACCCGTACCCACCAAGTCAAATCACAGATCTGGACGCCATACCTGAAGAAGAAGAGATCACTCTAACATGGACAGCACCAGGAGATGATTTTGATGTTGGAAAAGGTAAGAACAGAGTGCATGGAGTTTATTCACGTGGTAAAAGATGCTTTTTGCAAAAGCAAGGGCGTAAGGGTGGGTTAGGGCAGAATAGTCTCGAACTGCTAGTTCAGCAAACTATTAACTTCAAATTCTGATGTTTTTGCGTCAACCAAACATGACACATTTTACCTTGGTTCTACTTTTCATACAAACACAGTAGCAGTTGGAAGAATTTAAAAGCTAAAATTTAGCTTTTATTAAAAACAACCAGGACTTCTGGTGTAAGCATATATTTTGCCTAACTAAAGAATATCTTTGAGATTAAATGGAAATAAGTTTAATATACATGCTACAATCACTAAACTACATGTAACTTTTTTCCTTAGTTCAACAATATATCATAAGGACAAGTGGAAGTATGATTGATCTAAGAGACAATTTTGATGATGCTCTTCAAGTTAACACTACTGACCTGTCACCAAAGGAGGCCAACTCTAAGGAAACCTTTACATTTAAGCCAGAAAATATCCCAGAAGAAAATGCAACCCACCTATTCATTGCCATTCAAAGTGTAGACAAAAGCAATTTGACATCGAAAGTGTCTAACATTGCTCAAGTGGCTTTGTTTATTCTTCAAGCAGATCCTGATCCAGATGAAAATTATCATTCTGGAGTTAATGTTCTTGCTGTGGTGTTGTCCATAGTAGTGTCTATTGTAGTTGTAAGTATTATTTTAAGTACCATTATTTGTATCATAAAAAAGAAAAACTCTTCAAACAGACCCGGAACATTGCTTTAGAAAGCCAAACAACATAAGTAAAGGATATTTCTGAATTTTTAAATTCAGCCAGTGAGCTCATGAACTACCAAAAATAATCATAAGAGTTCTAGATAAGACATTTTGATAAAAATAAGCATTCCATGGATATGTGAAAAAACTATCAAGACTCAACTTTAATAATTTTATTCACTCATTAATTTATCATAAATAATGATGAATAAAGATCCTTTTTCATATTGATCTTAGTTGTGTATTATTTTTATGATGAACTGTTTTTCAAAATTGTGCTCAAATTTCATAAAGAAGTTAAAATTGTCTATTTGAGTACTCAAAAGACACATGTAAAAAAGAAAGTAAATAATGTGTAGGAAGAATTAATTTTGTGCTGTTATTAGTATTAATTTATGGTATTATGTTCAGTGAAAATCTATAAATATATACTATAATTGCTGGGTTTGTATTTGTAGTTAAGAATTATACTGGTAAAATAAAATCAGATACTACCTGTGAAACCATAGTTTTTTCCTGATTTCAGTTCAATATAAATATTAATCTATTTTTTCTTAAAATGTCACACCACTCTATGTACTTTTTTCATCATAGGAATTACTGAAGCTACTAACTATTGACTTTATTCTTGAAGAAAGAAAATAAAATACACTTAAAACATATTTTAATTAATCATTCAGGATCACAGTCCTGGAGTTGCAACCACATTGAGAGAGAGAACAGTGGAAGAAAGAATACATCTAAAAAGAGCAGGTTCACATGATGAGCCATATTTGTAAGTCTATCATGGTCCAAGTTTACAACAATGTGGTTTTCTTTTTCTTCCAAAAGCTGGGTTTTCATACATGGCACAAGGAGCTTTACCTCCCTAATCCAGCAAGTTACTGTACAGTAACTAAACAAAAGCATCCACTCATGTATTTCTTTAGCTCACTAATTTTGGCAGGAATTTTTCTGGAATTAAACTAGAATGAAAGTCATATAAGCTGAGCCAGGAGTCCCTTTTAATGTTCTTCCAATGTAGACTAGACTTGACCTGGCATAAGTAATTTGGTTTGATTAGCAGGGTCGACAGAAAGGGCTTATGGTTTAAATTGGAAGCAATAAAAGATCAAGGGGGAAGAAATACACGAGAGGCTCCTGATTACCAGGAAGATTTCACTTGGTCCCCCAGCATTCAGTGGAGAAGAAGCTGTGTACCAAGGGACTTGGGGACAGTGCTTTTGACACGGAAGTTCTATGGGTGGTGTTGGTTCTTCTCGCAGGTAACACTTGTTCAGCCAGGGGAAAAATGTAGAGAAGGATTAAATGTCAGATACCTGGTCATTTACTGGGCAAGAATGAAGGTCTGCAATTTGTATTGGCAGCAGAGATACTTAAACTAGTCAGAATTTCCTTGTGTCTTTCCCACCCATCCACTCCATAGCTCTTACAGGAAGTTTATCAGGCGGGTATTTCCCTCTCTGACGCTCCAGTGCAGTAACAATGTTCAGGCGGATCCAGATAGTGGGCTATTCCCCTCCCCAGGTCAGGGCCTGATGTAGTTCTATTTCTAGGTCTGCATCAAATAGCTAGTTATGAATAAGTAAGGATAAGAAAATAAATGTTCATTATGGTTGTAGTCAGGACAGGCTGCATACTTTGTGTTTGTTTGTTTGTTTTTAATTTGTACATGTTTTCAGTACATCATGATTACACTGATTGGGGGCAGTTGGTACATGTACACAACACATCTGAATTCTCTTTTTATCATCTTCTCCTCCCTTCCTTCCCCTTCCCTCCATCTTTTAGTCCCCTTCCCTTTCGCAAAAGACATACCTCCTTATTTTCTATTTTTTCTTTTGCTCTTTATTTGGATTTTTGCTTTCTCATATAAGGGAAACTGGGTGATAGTTAAGCTTGTATGTCTCATTTATTAAACTTAATATCACGGTCTCAAGATGCATCCATTTTCTTATAAATGACTCATTTATCCTTCTTTATGAGAGAGTAGTACTCCATTGTATATAAATGCTATATTTTCTTTATTCATTCTTCTGTTCATGGACATATAGGCTGCTTTCAAAATTTAGCTAGTATTAATCATATGAGTATGTATATGTAATATAATATATTTGACCCTTTGGGCAAGATACCTAGAAATGTCAAATGGAATTTCTATTTTTACTTTTTGAGGCATCTCCATACTGATTTCCATAACTGTTGCACCATATTGCTACCAACAACGTAGAAGGCTTCATTTTTCTCTGTAGCTTCTCCAGCATTTGTTATTATTTGGTTTTATCATGATAGCCATTCTTTATGAAGTAAGGTGGAATCTACTATGTTCTTTTTTCTTAACCAGGACCATATATTGACACACTGTATATATAATGATCACATCCATCATGGTTATTTTGTACTTGTACATGATGTATCTTGGTTCCCCCCATCCCTCCCTTCTGTTCCCCTACCCTTCCCTATTTACAGCAGGTTTATTTACATTTTTCCATTTTTTCCCTTTCCCCTTTCTTTTCTTTTCCCCTTCTCCCTTTCTAGTTCTCCTCTCTTTTGAATATTATCTTTCTTTTATATAATATCTATTATACCTCTTTGTCCTTCTTTACACTTATAGTTTGTCATATCAGAGAAACATTTGCATTTCTCCAGTGGCCAGAGATGTTGAACACTTCTTCATGTATTTATGGGCCACTTGTACTTCTTCTGAGAAATGGCTATTCACTTTAGTTGCCCATTTTTTGATTGGGCCTTTTATTTTAGGAAGTTTACTTTTTAATCCTTTATATATTCTAGATAATAACCCTCTGTCCTCAGATTAGTTGGTAAAAATTTTTTTCAGATTCTGTAGGTTGTCTTTTCACTCTAATGGTTATTTTCTTGGCTGTGAAGAAGCATTTTAATTTGATATGATCCCATTTGTTGATTCTGGATAGTATTTCATGTGCCATTAGGGTTCTGGCCAGAAGGTCTTTGGCTATGCCTATATCTTCAAGAGTTTTACTTATTCGATCTTCCAGCAGATTAAGTGTTTCTGTTTTAACATTTAGATCTTTGATCTATTTTGATTTTAGTTTCATACATGATGAGAGATATCAGTCTAGCTTCAATCTTCTACACGGGCATACCCAGTTTTCCTAGCACTATTTATTAAAAAGGCCATCTTTCCTCCAGGGTATGTTTTTGATCCTTTTGTCAATAATCAGATAGCTGAATGGGAAGACAGGCTATATGCTTTGTGTTGCCCAGACAAAATACAAAGGAAAGTTCTCCTTTAAAAAAATTACTAGAATTCCAAGATACCAATAGCAAAGAACTGAACTGAGTTCAGAGCCCTTCTAAGCACAGAGCCTAGAACAACTGCACAATCCCATGCCCACAAAATCAGCCCTGTCTCTACCACAGGAAAAACTAGCAATAGTGTCTGTACCATAAAGTGTCCTCAGGAGCCATCTGTTTAAGCCACACGACACTGTTCATGATCTCAGAATTAGTGTAGTTAAACATGTCAAAGTACCAGGGTTAGGAAGAGAAGCTTAAGTATAACAACTCTGGTAGGGAATCTAGAAGTAGAAAATCAATCTAAGCAGTCCCAATAAGGAATAAATGAGGCTTATGTGAAAGATCACAGCTCATATACCAATCTCAGACACTCAAAAGTCTTCAGGGCAGAACCAGCAGTGATATAAAGGGATGATGTCTCTGGACTCAGGCTGTCTATAGTGTAACAAGCTAAATACCTGTCCCTACGGGTTTGTCCAAGTTGTAGTACTTGGGTCAGTCCAGAGTACTGAAAACCAGGATAAGGAAATGACAGGCTGGATTGCTCCAGGATGCTTTAACAGAAAGTAGGACTTAAACCAGATATTGACAAATAAGTAGCAGTAGAAAAAAGAGTGTATTCAAGTTATAATAGTGGAAAGTAAAACTAATTTTTCATATTGCATAAATAGGTCAGTTCCACAGGAGGGTAAGATTTATTATAGGTAGTATCAGGAGAAAAAACTGGAAGTTGTATTTGAACCAGATTGTGATGAGTTCTGTCTTAATAGAAACAAAGGATTTTCCTCCCAAAGGTAAGGATCTAGCCTTGAAGACTTTGACAAAGGAAATGTGGTATTAAAGGTAAGACAGCTTGGTAGTATAGAACGTAAAGCAGAGCCAGAACTTTTTGCTGGCTACAAAATCTTTAAGAAAGCTGCCAAACTACCCATTTGTGGATGGAAAAATTTTGAAAATTATTTTTTTTTCTATATAATTTGGTTAATACTGTAAAGAGATTGGTGGACCACAGCATAGTCCTCTAGCAGGAATGATCTCCCTCAGTCCAACCCCAAGCAGAAAGCCTGCAGGGAGGTAAGTATTCTCTTTATAGATCTAATCACTTCTCCTTGATGGATATGAATGTGCAAGTTTAGGAGAAGGAGCAAGAAAGAGCTGAAATATTGTTTTGCAGAATAAAGAAAAAGCATTTGGAGTAATAGGAACTTAACAATGCAAGAAGTAAACAGGAAGAAGAAGAAAAGAAAGGGAAAGCAGGGAGAAACTGGACACTAAGAAAAAACAAGAGACAGTGAGAATTCCTTGAAGTTAGAGTGTCCTAGGATTGTACAACACTATGTGATTTTGCATTGTTTAGTGTACCGGGGCTTTATATTGACAAAAACAAAAACATAGCCATTCCCCTTTAAGAATCTGAAACTGATTTGCAAACTGACACAGGGGTGAAGCAGATGATCAAAGTATTAGCTTTATAAATAGAAAGTAAAACTAACAATATTGGTCTGACCTAAAGCCAGAATTGGTGTTTTTTATGCTTTTCTTCTCATCTGGAAGTCAGAAAGACACTTCCTCTGTACCCCAAAAACACTGTCTGAAAAACAGATAACTTAGCTACTAGGTCAAAGGAATCACCCATCCCATTAACACCATCCTGGTGTTAGGGGAAGAGAGCCTGGTTTCCAGATCTTGGTCTAGAAGTTAGGACAGGGCCTGACCCACGTGTGCTTAGCGCAGGAGTCCAGAGCAGGACACACACATTTCCAACAGGGAGACCCAAAGAGGTCAGGAAGAAGCTAGGTGTCATACCATAAATTCCAAGCTATTATATCCCAGGTTCTGTGTTAAGGTGAATAATTCGATGTAACTGAAATACAGATTGTCTTTGGAGAAATGCAAAAGAGTAACTGAGCTTTACACTTCAAAAAGAAACCCCAATTTTGTAATTAAAAAGTTTACAAATGTGATTCCTTCCTGAAAATGAGAAATGAAATACAGACCACATGACTACCTCAGCTGTAATCCAAGTCTTCCTCTCAGGAAGTATGTGACTATTACTCCCCTAGCATGCAGCTGACTTATGACTTAAAGCCCTATGACAGAAGACCTCGCCATCATCATGGTAACCAGAGCTCTTACTCTGCCTGGGGAATTAACTGTTGCTCATCTGAAGTCCCAGCAAAGAACCTGCAATGGGATGTTAAAAAGAAAAAAACAAAACAAAACAAAAAATGGACACCCTTTTTCTGGCACATACATACTACTTTTCCTTTGAGGAATATATGAGGAACTTATCTCACAATGAATTTCACATGGCAAAGTCCAACACCATTTATTTTATAGCTTTTGAGAAACAATGTTATTGAGCCAATAAAATGTTTGAAATACAAAGAAAGTTCAAGAAGGAATTATTAACACACCAGATATAAGTTCTTGTAAGATTTTAATACTCAACCTTTCAGTACTGTTAACCTATTACCCACTGAAATCAGTTATGTTTTTCTACTAACCGTACATATTAATGGGAGTCATTCTGATATTTACTGACATGCACACAGTTGTACTGGTCATGTCTAAATAAATTATAAATTTAATTTTATAAGCTGTACTCTTTATGGAGTTATAACTTTTTTGAGTTATAATAAGTAAAAACTGAATTTGAGGTTGCATAAATGTTTTTATGCATCATAACGGTGATATACAGAGAGAATGCATAGTATATATATTTGCAAAATAAAATATTTGGCAATTTTGTAGTATTTTACATATAAACTTAAAGATCTTATTAAAAGTAAAAGTAACTACAACCAAGTATGAAATTAGTGTATGACATTTGAGATCACTGGGAAAATTTTAGCAAAATATCATTAAATATACCAACTGTCCCTAATCAGGTGTAGAATTAGACAGAAAAATCAAAATTGAAATTAAACTGATAAACTATGGAGAAACAAATTTCAAATACATCAGTAAAACCAAAGAAACTGTCTAGACTGGAACACAATATATTAAAATTTATGTAATATGGCCAAAATAGTACTCAGTAGACTTGTGTGTCTGAACAAAGCAACTATTATTATAATACAAAAGAATGTGATAACTAATTCTGCCATAATTCTCTACAGTCACACAGAATTTGTACAATAAAGTAATTCTGTGTAAAATTATCTTGCGGTATTCGTGAGGGAGTGGAAGGGGGGCATAGGATGCAGCCTGAGAATTCAGAATCTAGATAACTGTGCTAAAAGCTGTCTTGAGGATATGGCCAAGAATGCAATATTGTGTCCCCTTATCTCAATTCTTAAAGATGGTTTCTCCTATTTGTTAGGTTGACCCACCCCAGATGCCCAAAATGGCCGTCGCTGGTTAAACTCCCTTCTCCCGTCTCTATGCCAGGGAAACAGAATCTCCTGCCGAAACAATGACCTCTTCCCCCGACTTAGAGCCCTCAATTAGGTCCGTGGCGCCAATTTACCCAGGGGCGTTACCCACCACCCAATCACCCCGTGCAGAAAGGATCAATCCTAAATGCACACTTTCAAGCCTCCAACGTCACGAAGGGGGGGGGCGGCTAAGGGATAAAAGGCCACTCTCACTGGAGTGAGACAGAGGAGCTGTAACACCTTAGTAAAGCTTTCTCCCACGGTGAGCGTCGTCAGCCTTTTCCCGTCTCCCTCCCTCCGCATAAACCTAACACTATTCTATTTGATCAATTGATTGATTGATTGATTTTTTTGGTAGGGGCCCCTCTTTTGGCTTCTCAGGAGTCCTGGTTTCTTTTACCTTAGAGCAATACATTCTTTTTTTTTTTTTAAACCAAGAACATGTATTGGTACATTGTATACATAATGTTCACATTCATCCTGGTTATTTTGTATCCAGAGCAATACATTCTTGATTTATCATCATAACTCTTAAACTAATTCCTTTTCTCCTTTTTCTTTCCTTTTCTAACTGTTTGCACTATTTGCCTTGTAACACAATATTAATTTCTTATGAGATGATTAAATTCCTGAGTCCTAGATAAGAAAGCCACGTTTAGAGTCTAATTGTTACCTCCAATATCTGCATGATCTTGGCAAGTTTCTAACTCTTATGCCTCAGATCTTCCATACATAAAATGAAGATAATACATGTAATTGCCTGTGAGGATTAAGTGAGATAATCTGTGCCCTGGTAAGTACTGATTAAATGTTAACTATTAATGTTATCCATACTCCCTTACCAGTAATGAGCAAAGTACCAAGTGTTTTCATTATGCCTGGATATAAATCAAGTTCTATTCATTCTGTACTGGGCAGGATTTCTTTTGAGTTTAATAATTTGACTTTATCAAATCTTTTTAAATTTATCAAAGCCATTAACATCTTTATGTTCCAAATACATCTTTTTTTTTTTTTTTTTTTTTTTTTTTGTGTGGTGCCGGGGATCGAACTCAGGCCCTTGTGCTTGCAAGGCAAGCACTCTAATCACTGAGCTAAATCCCCAGCCCCCAAATACATCTTACTTGATGTTGTTTATACTTAGTGATCTTATGTTATCTTGCATCATTTATGCCATAAATAATGTTTAGAAGATAAAAAAATCCAGATAATTAAATTGTTCCATAAGCTGAGGAACATTATTAGCATGATGAAATTTGTTGTTCAATTTATTATGAATTTTTGTTAATTTTCACATTACACAAAATATAAATTAATCAAATTTATGAAATTAATCAAAATTAGAGAGTATAAAAAAAGTGTCTCGAGAGGCAAATATGCAGAATATTTTATGAAGTTTTGATTTCTATTGTACTTCTTGACCACTTGATTTACAGTAACATACAATAAAATGCTGTGCAAATTGAAGTAAAATATTTTCTCCTATGTGTAACACTGACCTTTATACAGTCAATATCACCTAATCAGCAACAGAGATAATTTTTAGGAGTATATATACACGGCAAGAAACAAGCTATAAGAAAAGCCTTTGGAACAACTCAAGAGAGCAATGGGGTTATTCAGGGCCCTCGCGTCCCTCTTAGTCCTCCACCTGCTACAGGGCTCAGACGCTTCCCTGGTGCAGCTGAATGACAATGGTTATGAAGACATCATTATTGCTATCGATCCTGGTGTGCCAGAAGATGGAGAAATAATTGAACAAATAAAGGTAAGGAGAAAGGGGGTTCCTTCTATTTGAATTATGAAGAAAAAACTTACTAATGACGGATTATTTTGGAACTCTGAATGCTGCAGAAAGTTTAGAAGCAGTTTGGTGCAGTGAGGACAGTGCTGGAGGGGCAGAGGGAGGCGGAGTCCTAGACCAAAGGGAAGGCTCAGGTTCTCCGTGAGCCTCAGTTTCTTCACCTGTAAATTAGCTGTTGGACTCATATGTTGTATAAATAATTATTTATTGAATGCTTATGGCAGGCTGGAGGAGAGAGCAGTGAACTAAAGATAAGAAGACCTCTGAGTTTATACAGTTTACATTCTTTTAAGACGTATAATTTTAAAAATGAGTAAAATAGGTAAGATGATATTAGGTTTCTGTGGAGAATAACAAAGAAGGAGGCTATAGAATGTGGGGCGTGGCTTGCATAGAGGGAGAATGTGAATTATTTGTGCATGTAGGATAGGGAAGACCTCACTGATGATATAACATCTGGGCAGAGACTGAGATGAGAGAGGAAAGAACTGCTTGGGCCCCTGCAGGATTAGCATGGAGGTTAGCAACCTGCTTGAGGTGACTAAGGAAATGACAGTGAATTAGCAGAAGGAAGAGTTGGAGGAGCTGAAGCTGGAGAGACAGCAGCGCCCAGACGACTGGGAAGACCTGGGGTTTTACTCTGTGATGGTAACACAGGAAAGGCTTCTGCGCAAGATGCACGCTCTGAGATCACTCTGGCTGCAACGTGGAGAAAACAGTGGACGGGTTGCACTATCACACATGCTGTAGGAATGCTGCTGCACCACAGAGGCACCGAAGGACCAGGCAGGGAGATGTGACGGTGACCAGGGCAGGGTGACCGTGGTTGAGGTCATTCAAGTATGTGATTCCAAACTTATTTTGAGAGTATCAGAGGCAACATTTCTTGATGGTTTAGATATCTGTGGGATACAGGTAGGGAAGAAGGACAGCTGATTGTGAATGATAGATTTTTAGTATTCAGAGATAATCAATCAGTTTCAAACTTTTATGAACTCAGATATCAGTATCTGGCAGAATTATTTGCAACTTCTTAACATGCTTCTTTATTGAACACTACAAGTAGAAATTAAATTCTTTGCAAACCTGCTCAGATTTCACAGAAGTTTCTTTTGGTTTATTTGTTTTCAATTTTTTTAGTGTGATAAATTACAGATAGCATAAAATTCACCATTATGACTATTTGTAAGGATACAATTCAGGAGCATTTATTGTTTTCATAATGCTATGCAACCATCACCACTATCTACTTGTAAAGTGTTTATCATCCCCCCAAAATTCTATATCCACTAAAATAACTTATTTTAGTGCTGCTAAGGATTGAGCCACAGTCTCAGTCCTTTCAATTTTTTTAATTTTATATTTCATTAGTACATGTTTGCAGTACATAATGATTAAATCGTTGTCATATGATGTGTTTAACTCTTGCAGGAAGAACTAGAAGTAGAGTAGCTGGGTCAAATGGAATTTTATTTTTAGTTTTTGAGGAATCTCTATACTTATTGCCATAGTGGTTGTACTTATTTACCTTCCCACCAAAAATATAGAAGGTTTCTTTTACTTGCACAGCCTCACCAGCATTTGTTATTATTTGATTTCATCACGATAGTCATTTCTGAAATAAGGTGGAATCTTGCTATAGTTTTAATTTGCATTTCTCTAGTGGCCAAAGATATTGAACAGTTTTTCATGTATTTATTGGCTGATTGTACTTCTGAGAAGTATCTATTCATTTCATTTGCCTATGTTTTGACTGAGTCTTTTATTATCAGGGGTCTAATTCTTTGGAGTTCTTTTTAGATTCTAGATATTAGTCCTCTGTCTAAGAAATAGATGGAAAATTTTTTCACATTCTGTAGGTTGTCTTTTCACATTTTTGGTTGTTTCCTTTGTTTTGCAGAGAAGATTTTTAATTTACTATGACCCCATTTACTTATGCTTGGTAGTATTTCATGTGTAACTGGGGTTCTGTTTAGAAACTCCTTGCCTCCACTTATGTCTCTAAGAGTTTTACTTATTTTATCTTCCAGCCAATTACGTGATTCTGTTTTCACATTTAGATCTTTGATCCATTTTGATTTTAGTTTAGTACATAGTGAGAGATATGGATATAGAGTCAATCTTCTGGATAGCTAGTTTTTCCAACACCATTTATTAAAGAATCTATCCTTCCTCTAGCACGTATTTTTGGCCCTTTTGTCAAAGATCAGATAGCTTAGTATACCTAGAGTTGTTTCTTCATCCTCTATTCTGTTCCATTGATCCACATGTCTTTTTTGTTAATAACATGTTGTTTTTACCACTGTAGGTATATAATATAACTTGAAATCAGATATTGTGATGGCTTCTGCTTTGCTCTTAATACCCAGGATTGCTTTTGCTATTCTGGGATTACTTCTGGCTCCATATGAATTTTAAAATTGTTTTTTCTGGTTTTATGGTATTATGACTGGAATTGCATTAAATCTCTGTATCAGTTTTGGAAGTATCGCCATTTTGACGGTGTTGGTTTTGCCTACCAGGAACAAGGAATATCCTTCCTTTTTCTGATGTCCTCTTCAATCCATTTTTTTCCAGAGTACTGGAGTTTTCATCGTAGAGATCTTTCACTTCCTTGGTTAAGTTCATTCCTAAGTATTTAATTTTCCATGATGCTATCATGGACAGTAATGTTTTCCTAATTTCTTCCTCAGTGAGTTCATTACTGTTGCACAGGAACACCACTGATTTTTGCATATTGATTTTGTATCCTGCTATGCTACTGAATTTGCTTATTAATTCTAGAAGTCTTTTGGTGAAACTTTTTCGATTTTCTATGTAGAGCATTATGTCATCTACAAATAATGATTGTTTCACTTCTTTCTTTCCTATGCATATCCCTTTTATTTGTTTCTACTGCCTTATTGCTCTGCCTAATGTTTTGAGAACAATATCGAACAGGAATAGTGATAGTGGGCAACCTTATCTTGTTCCTGATTTTAGAGGGAAAGCTTTCAGTTTTTCCCCCATTTAGTATGATATCGGCAGTAGGTTTGTCATAAATGCCTTTTATCAGATTGAGATAAGGTCCTTTTATACCTATTTTCTTTGGTGGTTTTATCATGAAAGTATGTTTGATTTTGTCAAAGGCTTTTTCTGCATTTATCGGGGTGATCAAGTGATTCTTGCCTTGCTCCTGTTTATGTGATGTATTACATTTATTGGTTTATACATGTTGAACTCTCCCTTCATCCCTGGGATGAAGCCTACTTGGTCACAATATACGATCTTTCTGATGATTTTCTGTATTTCGTTTGCCAGTATCTTGTTGAAGATTATTGCATCTATGTTCATTAAAGAGATTGACCTATAGTTCTCCTTTTTGTTTGGATCTTTGTCTGGCTTTGTAATCAGTGTAATGCTAGCTTCTAGGAATTACTTTGGGAGCACTATTTGTCTTTCAGTTTCATTAAAGAGCATGAGGAATATTTGTGTTAGATTTTCCCTAAAGTTCTTGTAGAATTAAAAAGTGAATCCACTGAGACCTGGGCTTTTCTTTGTTAGTAGGTTTTTCATTACTGCTTCAATTTCATTGTTGTTATTGGATAATTCAGGGTTTCTGTATCATCTTGGTTCAGTTTTGGTAGCTCAGATGAGTCTAGGAATCTAACCATTTCTTCTGAATTCTCCAGATTATTGGCATACAGGTTTGCAATGCAGTTACTAACAATCTGGATTTCAGTGTAAGATGAGAAAGAAGGGAGAGAAATGAGATACGGGATGCTATTAATGAATGAAAGGAAATTAATAGTATAAAAAAAAATCACAAAAAAGAAGAAAAAAAGAAAGCTAGATAGCAAAATACAGGAAATAAAAAAGAAAGAAGGAAGAAAAGGTTAACAGAAGAAAAGAAGAGAGAGAGAGAGAAGAAAAGAGGAAGAAAAGCCCTAAATCCCAAAATAACTTCTCTACTTACGTGCTGGCCTCCTCCAAGATCTGGTTAGTCAATTAGTAATCTTCTCTGCTACTCCACACCAAATGGAAGCAAGACATAGTGCTGGCTTGGAGTTGGTGGATGTTCGCAGCTGGGGCTGGCTTACAGAGTCTGTTGCTGCTCTGTGTCTGCTGCCCAAGAAATTCTTTATGAGTCATGTGTTATAATATTTCCATAGCACCTGTGAAGCTTACCTTCTAATAAGGAACAGATGCTCTGAGATCAGGGCATAGCAGGTGTAGCAAAAAGAGGAAATAGAAGAGCACCTAGAGAGAGACAGGAGGAACTGGTGCAGCAGTGGCCATAGAAAGCGATAAAAGGAGGTCACACTAGACCAGATAAGGTGCTCCAGTCTACATTTTGTCATTAAGTAGTTGCTTTCTCTGTACATCACATTCTCAACTCTAAATCTGTGGTTGTTTCTAAGAAACTTTCTAGAGACACATTCTCAAAAGTTCTAAAATTCTACTGTGTGGTTATTCAAAACCTCGACACTTGTTCCAGAATCTAGAGGATTTCCTGTGTGGGAAATCCCTTTATGTTACAAAGGGTACAGACGTTTAGCAAAGGGGAATGAAAGGCTGAATTGTTCAGAAAAGGCTTGATCAGACAACCCCGCACTGTGGATTCTGCACCCCGGATTCTCCACCCACCAAATCCTAATGGACAGGAGACTTATCTTCTAGTTCTGATACGCTCTCCTTACACTGGTGGATTCTGCTGCCCATACTCTCGATAGAACTTTTAATCTCCTGAATTTCTGTTTTGTATGACAGGTCAATCTCTTTAATGAACAGAAACACAAAAATCCTCACCAAAGATACTAGTAAACAGAATTCAACAAATCATCAAAAATCTCGTAAATTATTGCCAAGTAGGATTTATCCCAGGGATGCAGGGATAGTTCAAAACATAAAAATCAATGAATATAATACAGAAATACCTCAGTTCACAAATGCTTCTGTTCACAAACAGTTCACAAACAAAAGTGCTCAGCAAAATGTTGCTTCTGCTTGCAAACTCCACATGAGGTGAGAAACATGACCATAGCCATCTTCCTCACAGAAACACAAACACAACCATCTTCTCCAAAATTTTAAAACAAATTAAGTTCATAAACAGAGATTTACATCACTGTACATCACATAAACTGTTGCAAGGACAAAAACCACACAACCGACTCAAAAGAAATAGCTTTTGACAAAATCCAGCATCCATTCATGATAAAAATTCTGAAGAAAATAGATAAAGAAGGACTTTTACTCAATCTGATAAAAGCCATTTATAACAACTAACTGCCAACATCGTATTAAATGGGAGAAAACTGAAAGCTTTCCCTCTAAAATCAGGAATAAGACAAGGATGTGCACTATCACCACTCTTGTTTGAGATAGTAATCAAAACATTGGCCAGAGCAACTGGGCCAGGGAAAGAAATAAAAGGGCTATCCATAGGAAAGGAGCAAATAAAATTATCATTATTGTAGATGATATGATCCTCTACAAAGAAGACCCTATAAACTCTACCAAAAGACTCCTGGAATTAATAGCCAAATTCAACAATGTAATAAGATACAAAATCAACACACAAAAGCCAATATTGTTCCTGTATACCAATAATGAACTTGTCAAGAAAAAAATTAGGAAAATAATACAATTCCCAGTATACCAAGAAAAATTAAATGCTTAGGAATTAGCCTAACTGAAGAAGTGAAAGACTTCTACAATGAAAACTACAGTACCCTGAAAAAGGAGATGGGGAAAGTGGCCAGACTTTTGATCTGGGCTGGATGTCGACATCAGGGCAAGTGTTCAAGCAGACTTGTGTATTTCATCCCCTGAACTGATGTTTTTCAGTTGTTCTGAGTCTCAGTCTTACATAATCAACCTCTTCTCATAAAGTTGCCTGATTAAACACACTCTGGCAATATGGCAGGCACTGCACCAGATTCTTTCTCCAACTGTTGCCTGCCATGTGGAAGGTTTCACTTTCAGAGCAAAACCCCATGAAGCCCTTGCAGTTTACAGGAGTCATGGGTTTTTCCTGGAGTTAGTGCTCCTGGTACACTCCGTTGTTTCTCCCTGGAGCTCCTGAACCTAGGGGGTTACCTTATGTCTGGAGACAGGTTCTCCTCCCCAGGAGCTGGGATAGGTATCTGGACTGCTTCATTCTTTTCTCTGCATGTAGTCCATTTCTCCAACTTCTTTGTAGCTTCTAATTTTCCTGTCAGTTTCCTCCCAAATTCTGGAGATCTACTTCATTATTTCTTTTTGCCAAGTTGTTATTTTCCAGAAGTTTAGTTTCCAGGTCCTGGAGAGGCTGTATTTTGTTCCTGATTGTTACTCCACCATTTTGGTTCTCCACGCACAATATTTCGTGATGTTCAGCCTTTTACAAGGTGTTTCCACTTGTATCATCAAGTAACCGTGTGAAATACCAGTATCTACATTATACCAATGAAAGAAAGAAAGAAAGAGAGAGAGAGAGAGAGAGAAATAAACACAAGAAGTAAAAAGTCAAATGATTTTTCCAAGGTCGCATTAAGTAGCACAGTCAGAACTAGGAAAGAGAGAGAAAGTGATATAGAGAGACAGACAGAGAGAGCGAGACCCACTGATGAACCAATTTGTAGTTTTAACCCCATTCCTAGGTGTACTATTTAACCATACTAAGATATATGCTGAACTGGTTTAAAATTCATTATCTGAGATGTTCAACTTTCAGCTTTCTTTTTTCTTTGTGTTTATGTTTCTTTGGTTAAAAGTAACTAATTTTGCCACACTGACATCTTCACTTTCTTTAATGCAACTAAAATATTATTGAAATTCTGTGAAGGAATTTAGAAGGAATATTACAGGAATTCCGCTTAGAAAATCTTTGGGAAACACTATTAGTCTCTCTAGGATGTACCAGGCGATGACAATCATCAAATACATTCTCTGAAATCAATCCATGACCTATGAATACTCCACTATTCAAGAGAGTGACCTCGGCCATGGAAACTCCAAAGTAAATGTAGTCCCTTGGAGCTGTATAATGCACAGCCCACACAATCATACACCAAAACCTCATTTATTTAATCATAACTCAGTATGAACCACCAAATACACTTTTATCTTATATACAGAGAACCATGACTTCAAACACAAGGTAATAACATGTAGAGAGACGTAGAGAGACATCAAAGAGAGAGAATGAGGAAGAGAGAAAGAGGAAGGGAAGGAGAGAGGGAGAAGGAAAGAAAGAAAGAAAGAAAGAAAGAAAGAAAGAAAGAAAGAAAGAAAGAAAGAAAGAAAGAAAGAAAGAAAGAAAGAAAGAAAGAAAGAAAGAAAGAGAAAGAAAGAAAGAAAGAGGGAAGGAAGGGAAAATGAAAATGAGACGGGTATCTTTAGGAAAGAAAAGGATTTATTTTACATGTCTTAGGTCATTATGTCCTATTTTGGAGCTCTCCAAATATCTTTTCCTACCTCCCAGCTAGTCTGCTCAATTTTCAGTTCTCTGAATGCTGGCTTTCAGATTTATGGTCCTGCACTCGATCAGTTTGCTGACTTTGTACTGTAAAGATGAATTAACACACTGGACTCTCTCAAAGAGAACCAGGAAAGGAGCACGGAACCCCTATGGAACAGTTCTGCTGTGGGCTTGTGTTAGAGTGGTTAGCATTGTGGAGGACCCTGTCTTGAATAAAATAACACCGTAGACCAGGATGCTCCAGCAAGATGAAGAGCGCGACATTATCATCCATCACTTCAACTAGTGGGCTTGATCCATAGAACAGATTATCCCAAATGCCTTTCACCCATCTATTTCTTCCACTAGATAGTAAGCTTTAAGGAGGGGCAGTTTCTCTAATTAATCACACTTT
>PVJO010027424.1:0-19766 GCA_004026905.1 Hystrix cristata
CCTAAGATGTGGCTCAGCTTGGGAGTTGCTGGCCGGAATACTGCACAAGCCTGCTGTGTCCTTCATCCATCATCTTCCTCCCCCTCCAAGGTGGGATTTACTTTGATGATCCCATCAAGGTGGATGTTGGCCAATTTCGCCCTGTACCATTACCAAACTTCCTCCATCAACTATTGAGAAATCTGTGTGGAGACTCCTTAAGCCCACACAACTGTCACACACCTTATTAAAGTTTCCCCTACATTTGGCATACGTTGATATTGTCTGATCTCATCCTGTTATGGCTGTTGAAAATTTTTCATTTTTCCCAGTCTAGCATTTTCTCCACCCATGTTTACCACCTGGTCTTCTGCATTTAGTTTTAAGTAGGTGTTCTGATTTATCTGTCTATGCATCTATCTACTTGCTTAGCTGCCTATCATCTATCTATCTATCTATCTATCTATCTATCATCTATCTATCATCTATCTAACTATGTCACCTGTCTATCCATCTATTTTGATCCATTAGAACTGTTGGATTCCTTTTCTCCACTAGTTTGTAATTTACAACTGTACTCAATGATTGCTGTGCTCAGAATGCCCCATATTTGGCCAGGGGGAGATGCTTCAAGTGGGTTTCTGTGTTCTTGCTTGTGATGGGCACTTGTCATTTCCAAAGCTAGTTCCTTATGCTCAGGAGCAGCATGCTGTTTTGGGCTCGTCTTGCTTGCTGCCTGCCCCAGCTCTGGCGTCAGCTATTTATCTGAAGAGGTAAAGTTGCTTTTGGAGAAAATTATATTCAAGTCCAAATTTAGGTTAATGATTAATGATCATGGCATAGAGTTTCTACTTGGATCTTCTAGTGGATGCATGAAGAAACATTTCTCCCAATGTGTCTCTCTGCATCGATGTCTGTAGACTCATAGGTACAAATATACATTTACATGTACCTTCCATACACACCTACACATGAGTTCATGCATGTGAAGACATGTATATAATGTGGAAAGCATGTGGTTGGTTGTAGCACAGCCCCAAATGACATGCATGCACACAGGACTTTTCCCATCTCCGCATTTTTGTGTCTTTCCTTCCACAGAGAGAACTGGGCTCCTCATGAACAACCCCACTTGCTCATTGCTAAGTCCCGTCTGACTCCAGCATTGTTTCAGAGCATTAAAAAGTGACCGCTAGCCAGTCCACAGAGACTAGGAGCATACAGCGTCACACCCGGTTCGTGAATTACATGCTCTGCCTCTTTATTTTCTAGTTAATGCCCATTTGGTGTAGCTATGTCATCACTAGAAATATATTTAGACTACTTGGTTAATTTTATACTCAGTTAAATTTTTTATCCCTTTCATAGTTTTACTGATTTATTGTTTTCTTTTCCCAAAGTCAGAAGCTCTTCAAGGTGTTTAAAAAGTGTCACTCATTCTTAAATCCACCCACTTTTGGGCTTTGGAGTGATCCCTTCCAGAGCTGTACCAAGGTAGATCTGTGTATCCAATAGCAAAAGGCAGAACTGATGATTACACATCACTTTCAAAATTAGTTCATATAAAATGCAGCCTCTGTGTTAGGCCCCCTCTTCTTCATCTTTGATGTCTCTTGGCATATTCATTCTGGGAAGAGCTAGCTCTCCGACCTAATAGAAAACATGTGTAATCTTTACTCAACTTGTCTGAGTTTCTAACAAATAGTCAGCAAAGAACATGTGAGCTGAGACTTGTTAACGAGCCCCTGAGTGACTTTGGAAGTGCACCCTCCATCCCTGGCCAAGCTTGTATACCCACACCCTGGCAGAGAGCTAGACCACAACCTCACGAGAACCCAAGAATGAGATTCCCCTCAGCTAGGACACCCCTGGATGTCTGATCTGCAGTAAAGCAAGCAGGTAAATGTTTTCATCTCCAACTGCTAAGTGTTGGTATAAATAGTTAGCAAGCAATAGATAAACCATGCAGAGAAATTAGGTCACTTTTAATATTTTGCAAATGCAAATAAGCCTGCATGGTCAGACAGCTTTGAGCATGTGTAGTATCCACGTTATATCCAACATTCCAGCCATGATCTTGACCCAAGGATGAAAATTAAAACCAACAAAGTAAATACATGTGCACACATGGAGAAGATGCTTCCAAGTACTATGAGATAAGATTATCAGTCTGTCTATTCATTCATTGCACTTCCTTGCATACAATTTTACATTTCAAAATAGGACCACTAATTTCAATGGCTCTTGTAAAGGATGAAACTGCAAGAAAATTCACACGACAAGCATGTACATCTACTTACACTTTACTCTGTGTTTTACTCTTCAAATAAGAAAATAGAAGACGGAACAAAGTATTCTAAGTAGTGAATAAAGTTATTATCTCTTGCAAGAAAAGTTAGGCTAGCACCCCTGGATGGGATAAAGTTACCGACTGGCACTAGATGGTATTGTACTCGCTTTCGTAGTTTGTGCTGTCTAATTTTTGCAGCAATTACCTTGTACTGTTCTGTAGGTATGTATCTATTTTGAGGTCATTGCACATTCTCATGGGAAAAGTACTGTAGTGGGACCCCTGGACCACTCAGACGTGCCCTCCATGGCTCCATCTTGTGTGACTGTAGTAATCGTCACAAGCAGGAAGTGAACAGTGACAGATTCCATTCACATTGTTCCAATTTTGCCAGTTTTACAAAAACTCATTTCTGTGTGTTGCATAGTTGTTTTATGTACTTTTCTCGTGTATGGACTTGTGTGATCACCACAATAGTCAAGAGCAATTTTGTCACCAGCCACCTCTATAGCCATGTCCTCCTCCTTCCCTGCCTCCTCTCTGCTGCTCACACCTTAACTCCTGGCAATCAGGGATCTCTCTTCCAACTCTGTAATTCTGTAATTTGAGAAATGTTGCATAAAGGGAACTATACAACATAGAAACTTTTGGAATTGGCTTTGTGTGTTCATCATAATTCCCTGGAAATTCACCTAAGATGTGTCACTCTTTTTCATCACTGAGAAGTATTTAATAGTGTCGAGGACACTTGGGCTATTTTCAGTGTTTAACTTGTGTGAACAGAGCCGCAAGTCTTCGTGTGTAGGATTTATTTTTGTTGATATTATTGTGCTGCTGTTGTCGTTGTATGTATGTACGTACGTGTGTGCATGTTAGTTTTCATTTCCCTGGAATAAATGTCTAAATACAAAATGGCAATGTCACGTGGTACCCTGTATTACTTCTAAAATCACACAAATAAAATAAAGGAAAAACCCCTCCAAGTACAAAACATGTGTAAGACATGAGATGCTCTTTCAATAATTGAGATTAGTATACCCAGATGTAGATCCAAGACCTATGTATAGCATAGGAGGAATTACCTAACCTCGTCTTTGAAGGAAAAGCCAGTGAGAATATTTATAGCAAAGCTTTTTCCCCAAACCAGCAATCACCACAAATAGAGGAAGTTTCCCAACTGACAAAAAGACAACTTCAATACATTTCCTCCAGGGAAAAATGCATTTCATGAACCCTGCTCTTCCCAATTCAGCTCAATTTCACAGTGCATGATTGTCTTCTATTTTATTGTCACTGAGGCACCAGAGAAAACAAATGGAATAAAGACAACCATTATCAAGAGGTGATAGATATTTTCCTTGGAGCTTCAGTGGTATAGTGCACATCCGTGGCATCTGTTCACAGTGAAAGATATACCCACCTCAGTGATAAATGTGCTTTAATTGCAAATCCTTAATCATAATTTATTTCAATTTATATTTGAAATAAATCCACTCGCCCTGTTAAGAAAGAACGATTACCCAAATGTTGAGTGGAAAAATACGCAGCAAGGTTGGCATTACCCGTCTCCCCAAAGCCTCCCTAAGTGGAATGCCAAGTCAGCTCTTCCCAGCAAAAGCCCCATAAAATCTGTCACTTAAAGTTTCCTGGAGACTCACATTTAATCACAAAAGAGACCAAATCAGCATGTTGCTCTCCCTCCTCACCCCCAGGATGTTCTCTGGCTTGGCTGGAGCTCATAGAGAAAGAGAGAGAGTATTTTGCGATTTTAGCTGTACCAGAAAAAGTTTACAGCCAAAGAAAGTCTCATAATTCCTTTACTCACAGACCTGAACATTATTGCTGGCCCCCGCCCTAGGACAGTAGATAGTGGTGGTCTTCTCTGGGGGGACACTGCTCCCCTGCTCATCTGGGCCCCCATTATGCACAAGTGAAATGAAATCCGACCAAAGCCCATGGTCTTAGGTAGCTTTTCTGTGGCTCGAACAAAATACCAGGTATACACAAATTAAAGGAAGAAAGATCTATTTGGGCTCACAGCCTTGGAGACTTCAGTCCATGGTTAACTGGCTCCAAGATAGAAACACAAAGGCAGAAGGACCTGGCAGAGGAAGGCTGCTCACTACATAACGGCTAGAAGGGAAGGAGAGGTGCAGGGAGGGAGGGAGGGAGAGAGAGAAAGAGAGAGAGAGAGGGAGAGGGAGAGAAAGGGGTCGAGGACAGGATATGGCCTTCAAAGGAATGATCTCAGTGACCTACTTCTCTCAGCTGGGCTCCACCTCCACCCCCAGCAGCCCATTCAGCTATGAACTCATCCATGGATTAAACAAGGTTAGTGCGCTCCATACCATACTTGAGTCTTTGGGGATCACTTTATATTTAAACCATTAACACCCACTTCTACCTCCAGAAGGAAAGTAGTAAAATCATCTAAGCTGCACCAGGCAAGGCAGACAGCTCCCAGAAGCCTGCTCAGACACTTTGTTCTCAGCCTGACGCTTAGCAAGATAGGCCCTCTGTGATTCGAGGTGCCCACCGGCAGATACAAGAATCACAGCTACCCATGTATTCTGAATGTATATAGCATAAAGAGAAACTGAAGAATCGCACCCATCAAATGGCCAGTATCTAGAGTTGAGCACCAATTTAGAGCCAAAACTCAAATTTGAGGGATACAGCACTGGTCACTTTCACTTTTTTTTTTGGTACCAGGAATAGAACTCAGGGCCTCATGCTTGCGAGGCAAACACTCTAAGCACTGAGCTAAATCCCCGGCCCTTTTCTTTCTTCCTTTTTTTTTTTTTTTCACTTTCACTTTTGACACCAACTGCAAGTTCAGGAAATTCCCCGAACCACCCTCAGACTCATTCATTTTTCAGAGAATCCAAAAACTCCTTGAGGCTCTTTTATTCATTGTTACAGTTTATTAACAGGAATGACAGATATCAAAATCAGTCTAGGAAGAGATGGCGTGGAGACACACTTGGAGAGTCGTTAGCATGATTCCATTGCCTTCTCCCGGGGACTCAGGCTGCTGGACTCTTCCACCATCAATGGAACAATATGAGGAGTGGTGCAAACTGGGAAAGCTCAACGAACCTCAGTGTTCAGAGTTTACACTGGGGTTTTGTTACATGGTCAGGGTTGGGCCAACCCGGGCTCCCTGTTCGCCACTACCATGTGACCCACAGCCTTCCACTAATCATGCGTTTAGTTGTTCTGCACAACCAGTATCCAACTTAGAACTGACAGGTGTTGCTGGCCATGGCCAGCTGCTGTCCTGAGCAAAGATGCTCCTGTCGGGGAGGATGCAGATGACTTCCGAGGACAGGCCTCCTTCTGGCAAGGTGAAGAGCTACACAAACCACTAGTTCAAGCTGTATCGGGAGTGGCTGGGGTCAGAGGCTTCCTCAGTGGAGTTGAGGAACCCATATCTGTTCCTCGATCTGCTTTATTTTGTCCATTCAACATTTGTCAAATCTTAAATTATAGACGTGTACAAAGATGTACATTTCTATCTTTCACAAACGCAACCGAGGGTGCAGGGTAAGCCTAGATGTACGTTTACACATGATCTTCAGAAGGTCCCGCAGGGAAGCGCCCACCCAAGTCTCCACTCAGATGGGCTGAGGCCCCTCAGCAGACATCCGGCCCTTGCTTCTCTCTGAACTTCTTGACAAGTCCGCTTATTGCAGGCCCCTCTCTTGTGGTGTGAGCCTTTCACAAGGCTTTTGTTTTATTTGCAACAGGCAAAATAACATGCTACAGGGGTTTCTGGGAAAAGAAGTGAAATACAGCTTGAAATTCTTTTCGAGTATCTATTTTTGTTCACTTAATTTTGTGTCTTCAGTTGAAATAGTCGGTTTTGCCATTGTGGATGAGGAAGAAATTAAAAATACAAACAAAAGACGGTATTTAGATTCAAGGACTTTTCAAAGCTATAGGGTAAGTTTTAACTGAGGGAAGAAATCATTCAGAACTACGTATTTTAGATTCCATATAGGTGTTACATCAGGCAATGCTTTTCTCTCTGTGCTTGCTCAAGGCATCATCTTCTAGTTCAGTCATGCTGCTAAAGGTGGCAGGATTTCCCTGGTTTATAATTCTGAATGTTATTTTATATGCATATATGCAGTGTTTGGTATCTATTCATTCTCTGATAGGCACTGAAGACAATTCCATAAATGGGTGTGCCCAAACTCGTGGAAGTAGTGTAGAATGCTGTTGCCAGAGGTTGTTGGGGGAGGGGTGTTAGTCAGTGGATCCAATGCTTCAGTTATACAGGAGGAATAAAGGATAAAAATTTTCATCCCATCATTCCTCATTATACACACACAGCCTCACTTTGTACCAATAAATATATACAATTGTAATTGGTCAATGTACAGTAAAATTAAAGAACAACATTTATGAAGACTCGCTTGCTTTTCACTTACCCTGTACCAAGCCAGTACTGAAACAGGTTCGTCTGGTGGTCATCCAGGCTGCCTACTGAAAAGGGAGATTCTGGTTTGACTAAGTTGGTTCTTTGCTTTTCTCAGGATGCCATGACAAAATAGTTTAGAATGGGGAGTGGGGTGTGGCTTGAGAAATGGAAATTTATTGTCTCACAATTCAAAAAGCCAAAAGGCCAAGACCAGGTAGCAGACAGGTTAGCTCCTGCAGAATCTTCTCTCCATAGCTTGCGGATGGGATCTACTCCTGGTGTCTGCACATAACTTCCTCTGTGTGTGTGTGTGTGTGTGTGTGTGTATGCATGCATGTGCACGTGCACACCTGTGTCCTTAGAAGGACACCTAGCAGACTGGATTTGGACCACCATAATGACCTTAGTTGACCTTAATTACCTGTTTGACACCTGTCTCCAAATCCAGTCCCATTCGTGGACGCGTATGGTTAGGACTTTGACTTAGGAGTTATGGGAAGAACAGTTTAGCTCACACCGTTTAGCTGGTGAGACTTTGTAGGTTTAAACAGTTCAGGCAACATGTCATGCTCTTGAAAGCAATGACTGTCCCCTGCCTTGCCCTTTTTATTTCCTCTATTAACTGGAAAATAACAATTTGCCATAATGAGTCACTCAGAGTCCAAGTACACCAAATCCATCACCATGGTTTTTATTTTTTGCAAATGATTAAATATCACTTTCTTTCCATTTATAGCATAATCTAAGTGACAGCCGATCCATCAGTTTATCTGCCGATGTTTAACTACAGCATTTTGCATTCATTATTCCCTGCTTATATCATTCTTTAAAAAAGAGGAATAACTTAATTTTGGCTCTTGACAGCAGGGAAATTAAATGGCGAGCCATAAAGAGGAGGGTTGCTCTGCAAAACAAGACACAAGCTATGAGGCTGGAGAACCAAGCTGGAAGTGTGTCACCCCTGACGGAGATGTACAAGGACAAATGCTGGAATCACCCCTCAGTTCAGAAAGCTGAGAAGGCTTCTGACCTCAGATGCAACTCGCCCGATGGCACAGCACTTTGGGAAGCAATTTGGCAGCACAGAGAGGTGAAGACACCAACCAAGGATGTGGGGGTTCTCCTGCTGTGTCTGGATGCCCAAGGCCTGCACCACCTTTTCAGTTGACTTCACATGATGCTCAGAATACACACACGTGTGAACACACACATCAGTCTTCATGTGAGATGGGCAGCTGTGTCCACTTGCACACAGCATTGCCTTGGGGGAGGTTAATGCGCTCTATAGACCACAGAGACCTGGACCCTGTGCCTGTCACTCATTATCTCGTGGATCTACTGCACCAATGGGATCACTACAGTTGGACAGAATGACAAAGGATGACTAGGCCACTGCAGGCCTTGGCCAGATCCCTCCACCCCAGAAGGGACCCATTTCAGTGAGTTTGGTGCCTAGCGGTCACAGGCTTGCGGGACACCCCCTCTGGCCTGACAGCTCGCGTCCAATCCATTAGGAGGGGAGCCCGTGGTCAATGGGCTTTCTAGGGGTCTGTGGAAGAGCACCTCACACCCAGAACGTTGCTATAGTGCGCGTCCCTGTGACATGCAGAGCTGGCAGCTTCAAGCAGCGCTGGCAACAGGAAAGGGCACTACAGGTATTTCGGGGTTTGGTGCCATCCGTATAATGGTGGGACCCAAGCACCAGGGCTGACTCTGCAGAGTGGCAGGTGTCAGCGGGGACAGAGATGTTGCACAGAGTCTACGGAAATCCCCATACGAGACTCACGACAGGCACCCTGGGATCCTAGCGCAAGGCCGTACTGCCCAAGCAGTGCACTGCACGGCTGCAGAGACAGCTCATAGTGGGCCCCGGGAGCTCTGAGCACGTGGCCACCAGAGACGGGTGACTGTGTGTCCGGAACTTCCCAGGATGATCAAGTTCCATCAGAACTGCAGAGTGTCTGGACCAGAAGGGCCAAGCCACACTCTTTGTTCAATGTAGAAGGTACATCTGGTCCTGAGCTTCAGCAGGACAGGGGACGCTGACAGGCAGCAGCAGCAGCAGATGGACCAACACTCTGGGTCTTGGGATCTTTACACCAGCCTGCACCCCCAGCCTCCTCCTATGTCTGCCCAGCATGTGCCGTGAACGTCTCACGGAGCTACAAGGCGCAGGTGCCACCAGGACATTGTGGGTCCTTTGTGTAGACTGACCAGGAGGTGAGAAAAGTTTACGCTCAGTTTACGGGAACACTGAGGAGGAGAATGAATATGGCTGCATGGTGCTCAGAGGAATAACAGTGCTCCCCACATTTCGTAAGAATGGTGCGTCATTATGTCATTCAGTGCTCATCTTGGCTTTGTGCAGAAGTGATTGTGGTTTTCTCTGTCTCAGGACTATGAGGAACAAAGACATCAGATGCATTTACCAATGTCAGATAGCTAATGAAACAAAGACATAAGGAGCAACCTTCTTGCCGTTGTTCTAAAGATTATTATAATAAAACACACCTCATTTTATCAAAACCCACGCAGGGCCACCTGCACTTTTAGTAATAACTGTGTTTTACTTGACTGTCTCCTGGCTCCTCATTATTTTTACAGCAATTATCTCCACTTTCTTTTTGAGCCAAAGAATCTGAGTAATTCTAACTTTTTTATGATTTTTCATCTTGTCTATCTCACGAAATACCGTACCTGGTCCCATTATGGCTTCTGGTGGCATTTAAAACACAGAGTCACTCTGGTTCCCATTTAGTAGAGAAAATAGTGCATCTACCAGACAGCTGTCGCCCTGCCCTCATGTCATTGCAAAGATGTGACATCTGTTCTTCTCCAAGGCTGAACACATGGCAGTGGGCAGCACAATCAGATCTTTTCAGATTATTTTCTCCTTGAGAGCCACATGCTTGCAATGACAGCCATCCCACAAAGATGGACTGAGAGGTCCACAAGAAGGCCGGGGGATGCCAAGGACATTTCCTGATAGAAAACAAGGTCCTCAGGTGATTCTCATGAGCTCATACATCCTTCACCCACTACGATTAATACTGCAGGCTGGTTGGTACCCTGGTTCTGTTCTTTCATCTGTCTGTGCTCCTGGAACTGATCAACTGTTGTTACCACATCTCACTCTTAAAGACCATCTGAGAATGCAATAGAAATACAGGTACCTTCCCAGAAGAATTGAAAACCTCATACCATAGAGATAGAGGCACAACCATGTTCATAGCAAGACAGTTTGTCATAGCTAAGTCTTGGAAACAACCCAAATGCCCAACAACTAAGGAATGGCTAAAGAAGATGTGGTTTTTCTGCACAGTGGAGTACTACTCCACCATAAAAAGGATAAACTAGAGTCATTTGTAGGTCAATAGATGCACCTTGAAAACATACTCTTAAGTGAAATGAATCAGACACTCATGAGTACACATCAAATTGTTTCTCTGATATGAGAAACTGTAAGTATAAATAAGGACAAAGAGGTATAATAGATATTATGTAAAAAAAAGATAGTATTCAAAAGAGTGGAGAACTAGATAGGGCAAAGAGGGAAAAGAAGGAAGGAGAAAAGAAAAGAAAGAAAAATGGGAAAAAATGGAAACATGTAAATAAACCTGTTGCAAATAGGGAAGGGTAGGGGAATGGAAGGGAGGTGGATGGATGAGGGGAAACTAAGATACATCCTGTACGGGTACAAAATAACCATGTTGAATATGATCATTATGTATACAATGTACCAATACATGTTCCTGGTAAACAAATTAAAAACAAATTATAAAAAAAAGAAATACAGATATATAGTCTTATTCCACACCATAATTTCATCATTAAAAGTCTATCACATATTTATCTTATTTATTTAAAAGCCAAGTATCTTTTTTTTTTTTTTTTGGTACCGGGAATCGAACCAAAAAAAAAAAAAAGATACTTGGCTTTTAAATAAATAAGATAAATATGTGATAGACTTTTAATGATGAAATTATGGTGTGGAATAAGACCAAGTATCTTTATGGGGGGTTTGCTGGTGGGGATCGAACTCGACCTTGTGCTTATGGGAAGCCAGATATCTTTTTAGGGGTCTTCACATTTAGGAAGTTGTCACGCTTGTAGATTTTGATTAGATGGTGATGGTGGCTGTTCATATGTCAGCCAGGGGAGCTGGGACTGCATTTCCCAGAATGCCCTTCTCTGCAGCGTCCCAGCAGAACCCGGCAGAAGAGGGCTTCATGCATCATGCACGCTCACCAGGGCAGACTGAGGGCGCCTGGTCTCTGAAGCCTGCTCTGGGCAGAGATGTGACACGCAGGGAAGTGTCGGGGTTCCCACTTGTGACCTCCCACTCTGCGGTAAGTACTCAGAACTTCACCCCGGCATGCCCCTAGGTGCTGGGCTGCACCCCTATAAAGCTGCCCCTCCAGAGGAGTGACTGACACGCAATCCCCTGCCCTCCTCCCCCGCTGGCAGCTGGGGGTCCCGGCTACCCAGGCTCCTCTGGGAGACATCCTGAAGTGTGTCCCCTAGAGCCTTCTTGGTCCTGACACACAACCCAGAACTTCCAGAGGTCTCGCCAGGAACCTTTCTTCAATCTTCCACCTTCCCTTCCACTCCCTGGATTACTCGGATTACTGCCTGTACTCATAACTGTAGAGTGTTATTCTTAGAGTCATTGTTTTGTTCTGAGGTAGTCATGGCTGCTCTGCGGGCTCAGCCTAATTGACACAATGGTGTCACCTTGGATCTAATAAGCAAGTCCCCGCAGTGCCCGTGGTAGAGGGAAGAGGGCAAAGGACACCAACGTGTCCTCTCCCCAAATCTCTTCCTAATTCAGCCAGCCTGCGCCATCGCTTTGAACGATGCCGGGAAGCAAGGTACCGCAAAGACAGAAGGAGCCTCTGGCTCCTCTAGGGTCTGCTCCAAAGAGAAGCACGACTCCCTGAAGTAATGCGGAAGGAAAATCACCCGGGATGTATCACAGCTCGGAATCCGAGCAAGTCAGTGGCAAGAGCCCGGTGCGGACCAAGTATTTCCTCTCAGTGATTAAAAGACAGTCTGCCTGCTGCCGAATTCGGAGCTGATGGTCGGCTTTGTATGCTGCTGCTGTTTAGGGCTCACCTCTCACAGGAGGCTCTGAGTGCGTCTTGTTTTCTTTTTCTTCTTCTTCATAAGCAGCAGTGGCCCGTCCAGACAACCTGTCATACTGTTTCAAAGTGACCCCAACGCTTCACAGTGACTGTTCTGGCTCCGAATCTCTGTCCCTGGTGATCAGAGGAAGGGTCTCTCTCACTGGGAAGGTCTGCAAATCGCCCTCAACTCTTCCTGTTTCTCTAGTATGTCTGGAATTGGGAAGACCTGTGTCTCTATGGTCTCTTCTCATTGGATCAGCTTTCTGTCTGGCTGTGTCAATGCATATGGCCTCGGGGCACCCTCTGGGGCTCTCCTGTGGCTGGGAATGAGAGTGATCCAGAGGAGTCAGGCTTCCCTTGGGACGCTGGAGTGAGGGTAAGGCCTCTGCTAGGTGGGCTGCGGGCCTGCGGGATGGGGAAGGACCTTTCCCTGCAAGCTCTGGCTTCCCATCAGCTGACTTTTCTCCCTTGAAATCCTGGAAAGGGGATCAGTATCCCACACTCAGGAGACTCTGCCTCCCCCAAGGCCCATGACTGGGCGCCAGGTAGAAGGAGGAGTGAGAGCATCAGACAAAGTGCTGGGAAATCACAGAAAAGGCAGTAAGGTGGGGGAGGGGGAGAGAAGCCCAGACCTCCCTGGCTGTATTCCCCAGGAAAACACCCTGCTGGCAGGGAGGGCGGGGCCTCGGGGATTGCCTGTGCTTTCCTGAGAAACCACACAGGACACACAGAGTGTGGGGAGCAAAATAAAAATGCCTCCTCCATCACTGGCATATATATACCTATGTACATATCTATATATCTATAGAAATATCTTGAGACATTAAACATGATATATAAACATTATATGTATATCTCCTGGTTTTTATCTTGTGTTTTCCCACTTAAAAATCTAAGTATAGACAAAATCGATTGTATCTGAGTTAACTTGATAGTATCTGAAGGAAAACTTGTGAATGCAGATGGTCCCCTATGAAGCCACGTGGACCATTTAATTTCTCCAGTCACCCACAACCAAGAGCAGAGCAAAAGTCGGAGCTGGAGTGCCGACCACGCCCGCTCTGAACAGCGAGAAGTGTGTTAAAGCACCAGGAGCAGGACTCTGGCTGGGAGCCCTTCTGACTCCCTGGCACTCCCTCGCGGGCCCTTTCTCCTCCCCAGCAGGGCTCGTCCCCCCGGAGGACCCTGAAGACAGGGCCACTAAGAAAGGGAGTCCAGGAGGCGTGGGAGAGGGCTGTTGGAAGTCCTGAGGCGGTGGGGTGAGGAGCAGGCGGTGAGAGGGTGGCGCAGGTGAGGAGAGCTGGGGGGAGAGGACACGGGAGGGCTGGAGCTGGACGCAGGTGAGCGGGGGCGGGGCACGGGTGGGCGGGGAGGCGCCCAGGTGGCTGGTGCAGGGCGCAGGTGGGCAGGACGCGGGTGAGCGGGGGCGGGGCACGGGTGGGCGGGGAGGCGCCCAGGTGGCTGGTGCAGGGCGCAGGTGGGCAGGACGCGGGTGAGCGGGCCGGGTCCTCCGCGTCCTCCGGGTCCCGGTGCGTGGCGCGGGTCGGTTGCGGGCGTCTCTGCGGGGACTCGTGGGGCGCGGCCAGGTGGCCTGGTGCTGGCGCAGGGAGCCGGTGCGGGTGGAGCAGGCGTCCCCGCCCGCCGTCCCCGGTCCCTCCGGGCGCGGTGCGGCCGCGGTGCTCGGAGGAGCGGGCTTCCCGCCGCCCAGCCCGGTCGCCTGTGCGAGGAGCGGACCGCGTCCGCTCGCACCCCGCAGTCGCTCCGGGCCCGACGCGCGGCCGTGTCCGGGGCGCGGCCCGCAGCCACGCGAGCTCTCTGCACGGAGCCTTCAGAGCTGGGTCGCGGCTGGCGACTGTACCCCAGTGTCCACCCTCCGCCCCCCTCCTGAGACAGAGACTGCGCCTCAGCTCTGCAAAACAACGGTCGGATTCCCAGCTTTCCTTTTGCTCAGGTTAGGTGTGGTTTGCGAGTAATGTGCGATGTGCCCTCCGTGTGTGTGCGCGCGCGTGTGCGTGTGTGTGGTGTGTGGTCTGTTGGTTTTGCTTTGGTGGTGCTGAAAAGTCAATCCAAAACTTTCACTCTGATCTACTTTTTAAAGATTTATTTCTTGATTTATGTCAAGGTCTGGCTAAACCCCTAAATCGATTAGGCTAGATTTGAACTTGAAATCCTTCTGCCTGAGTTTCAGAGTGCAGGGACTGCAAACCTGCACCCCACCCTGGCTCTCGATGCGGACTTGGTGTGTGGGGGTATATTCCTCTTCTTTCCCAGGGGACCCAATGTGGATGTAATGGCTGGAACCCCAGAATCTATCTCAGACCCTCAGGGGACTTCGGAAAGGAAGTTTCTTCACAGGGCGGAGCAACAGTGAAGAGGGCCTGAGTTTCTAAGAAAGTTTCTTTGCTTTACTCTAGAAATACTAGTCTCGTAGTGGACTATGTCATCTCTAGACTTTACTATCTTGAAGAAGAAACAAATTTATGTTCTCTAAAGTTAAAATTTGAAGTCTTTCTGTGACTAACAACTGAATTTAATTCTGTTTTGTGTACCAAGGCAGGAAGTCCACATTTTGTTTTAACTCTGGAAAATCTTAAGCGTAGGAATGACCAGCCTAGTTCTACCTTTTTCTAAAGATTCGCTTTACCTGGGATGAGTGATCAGACACTCTGGGCCCAAGACTGGAAGTAGGACAGTTGGCCGAGGGCTTCTGCAGCTGTCTGGGTAGAAGATGATAGTCAGGCTGGGCTGTGGTGAAAGGCTACTGTAGAAAGAGTGGATATACTTGGGGTGAATTTAGGTATTTTGTATTTTTGGTTCCTCAGATACATGGAATACTTTTTAAAATCAACATTATGGATCAATAATTTACATGTAGTAAATAATATGTATTTTCCATGTATGGTTTGATGTATTTGGAGAAATATATACACCCACACAGTAAAGTCACCATCATAATCAAGATGTAGAACATCTCCATCACGCCCAAAATTGCCTCATTCCCCTTTTCAATGGACACATACACAAACTTTTGTCCCAAGCAAACGCTAATTTGTTTTCCATTTAGTTAAATTAATATTTTTAAGAGAATCACAAAAGCAGAACCATATCACATCTGTGTCTAGCTTCTTTTGCTCTACAAATATTTCTGCCTTCATCTACGTTGTGATGTGAATCAGAAGTTCACTCCATTTTTACAGTTATTATTTTATCTTTGAGAGTAGAGATTATATCATTTCTTTATCTTCTCACGTACTGACAGACATGTGGAATGTTCCCAGGTTTAGCTGTCATAAACAAAGCTGCCGTGGATATTCATGTGCACGTTGCTGTGGGGTCCTATGTTTTCATCTCTCTTTGGTAAATTTAAAACCCGAGGGGCTTCAGAGACCTCCCTCATTCTGACCTCATCTACTTAGGATCTGTCATGTCAGAAGTGCAGAGACCTCCTTTCTTCACAAGGAAACCATCAGGAACCAAGCTGGTCCTTTAAATACAATGCTAAGAGTTTCCCAGAATTACATGCTCACTATAGGTCTTCATCATACAATATATTATACCTCTAGTTCTATGGAAATCTCAAAATATTTAGGACAGCTTCCTTGTAAATGGAAACAAAAAAAAATTTACATTGTAAGTGAGAAAATCCACCTGAGATGACCCAAAGTGCAGTTTCTATTTTAAATTAAGGCAGGCATTGATCCCCACGGTGCTATCCTGCGATTTCCAGGCTGCTTGTTCTCTGATGGGGAGAGATTCATCCTCAAGATTCAGTGCAAGTGTTATTTCACCGGCAAAGGGTTCCTCCAAATTCCTCTGGGTCATTAGCTGATCCAGCTCACTGCGTTCATAACACTTTGGATTTGATTAATTGCGGCACTTCTCATAGAGCCTTTCCATCATTTTTAAGAACTGCTTTCTTAGGAAAATCTTGTTCCTGTCTGCAGAGACTTCTGAGCCTGCCTTTCTGTAGAGGTTGAAGGGGTTGGTTCCTAAGGTGAGAATCTTGGCCAGCTCCTCCAGTTTTCAAAATTGAAATATATTGGCTGGTTAAAATACATCTCTAGAGAAGACTTAAATGTTATATCTTGGATGATTTGTTGTACCTACTTGTAATTTTGTTTGAGTAGAAAATTTGGAGGACACTATCTCCCCCTACAAAGCTCAGGGCTCAATCTGTGTCTGAGTACAACTTCAAGCTAAATGATCACAAAGAAAAAGATTTCTTCAAAACCTTCACCTCTTTTTTCATCACTTCCATGTCTACCTCATGCTCCTTATTTCAGGTTCACACAGGTATCAGTTAGTTACTTGAAAACCAAACTTTCTAGCATCTCACCCTTCTTTGTACCGTGCCTGGAAGGCTCTCACTGCAGATGTCCTCTGGCAGACTCTCATTTATGGTGTCCCATCTTCGTGTCACATCTCTGGGGAGCCCTTCTTTGACCACTCTGACATCCTCACCGAGTCATCTACTGCTCCATTATCCAGTGTGACTGTCTTCAAGGCACTCAAGCTGCAAAAAGCTTAACTTTGCTTGTTTTAAAAATGTATGTATCTACTACCCAAATTGCCCATGAGAACGAAGAACAGGGCAGAGAACTCAGACCTGGATCTCAGCACCCGGATGGTGCCTGGTGTGCCATTTACTGATCTCACCCCCAGATCCAGCCGTTCATTCACTGATCATGGACAGAAGGTGGTGGCCTATAGTGGCGAGTGATAAAATAGGACCATATATATGCTGGAGAGGCCACGGGTGGTGGCCACTAGGGCTCCTTCCTCCTGTTGCTCATGCTTTGCAGTGATCTCCTGCCCTTACTTGTTAATGGGACGAGGGAATTGTTCCAATATCATACAGTGAAGTGATGAAATACAGCTTTTTATTATAAATAATTGCCCAAACATAGAAACAACCAAGATATCCCTCAATAAGTAAATAAATGAGCAAAACTTGTTGTACCACCATAAAATACAATATATTATTAAGCAGTAAAAAGACATAAAGTGCAAATCAATGAACAGTTAGGGAACTAAAATGTATATTGTAGGAGGCTAGTGAAGGAAGGCTACACACTATATGCTTCTAAATATGGGACATTCATCAAATAGCAAAACTATATGGATAGCAAGTAATCATGTGATGTTAAGAGTTCATGGAAGAAAAGGGTAAGTATATGAAGTGCAGGAATTTTTAAGGCAGCAGAACTCTTCTATATCATGATGTATCATTGATGCGTGACATTATACACCTGTCAAATCCCATTTATCTTTACGGAATGAGTGAACTTTACAGAAAATTAAAAAGAAAATCAATTCAGGGGCAAGGTATTTCAGGAAGAATCATGCTCTTTCTGTGTCAGCAGATCCAGCTCATTACAAATATATGGTACAACCTCCCTGCAGGGGTGAGACAAAGATGTTGACCGAAATATTTTGTTAATGGTATTTTTGAGACTAAAGGCAAAGGAACTACTCATAAGCAGTAAAATTGAAATGATTTCTCACGAGAATACAGGTGGTTGGTTCTGATACTGCTACACATATGTACCGGAAGTGAACAGCTAAGAAAATGGGTAGCGGATGCTGAAAGTCAGATCTCAAGGGGAAGACACTGGAATGATATACACGACAATCGGGTTAGAGTAGAAGATATCAATAAAAACTCAGGTTTCAATTAATGTCTGTATTTATATAAATGTCTATAGATATGTGTATGTGCATGAGTTAGAATACATAACTATGATTTCCTGCCATGTAAAGGCAACTCAGGAGCAACAAACACACTTAGGAGTAAGATGTTTACTAATGTTGTTCTCCAATAAAAGAAATCAGGGATACTTGGAGAAATGGCTGATTCTAGGACTAAGGCAGAAAATATACAAGGGAGGCCAGAGTATCTTGTACTGCCAAAAACTAAAACAATGTTTATGTGCTTGAGCATGCGCATGTGTGTGTGCACACGCACACACACACACACACACACACACACACACTCTTTTATGGGTATGTTCCATCCAGGCATATAGAACCCAAGCAAAGTAGTACCCAGTTACCAATTCTGGAACTTTTCGAGATACTTTAATTAGTTTAGCATTCAACTATAAACCAAAGTATTAAATAAATATCGGTGAGTATACACTGATAAAAACACATGATTTAATAAATGGGAGAAAACAGACGGCTATTTCATGCAGAAACATTCCCAAAACATTACGTGGACTCTCACCCTGAAGCAGAAGCGTGAGTCTCCATTCTTTAAGGGTGGGCTATGCATAGTGGCTTTCTGCCGAGAGCACAGTATGGGAATCGGGGAAAGATGAGTAACTTTACAGAGAAGACACCTGACAAATGCTACTTCAACAGGTTACCCAGGTCAACAGCATCAGTTTTAAAACCTGTATGTAGCACTCTAGATATGCAATGAAAATGTCATCTTACTTCCATGACATTCCTCCCCAAACCCCACATCTAATGATTAGGAAAATGTCAGGTGAATCCCAGCAAAGAGACTTCTTACAAAACCGCACAGCGTGTACCTCATAATTCTTATTGTCATCAAAAACAAAGTCTGAGAAACTGTCACAGCCAAGAAGAATCTAAAGAGACATAAATAACACGTGCAATATGGGATCCTGGATGGATCACATAGAAAACAGACATTAGGCAAAAACCAAGGAGATCTAAATTAAGTGTGGATTTCAATTGAAAATAATTAATATTGGTTCATTAATTGTAACAGATGTACTATATTATGGTACAATATTAATAACAGGGAAGACTAGAGCGAGGGGTTGCAGTGGTACAGGGAACTCAGTGCTACCTCCTCAGTTGTTCTATAAGTCTAAAAATGCTCCACAATACTTTAAAGTTAGCAGAATTCAACAGTCTTTCAATGTCTAGGGGACTGACTGAGTTTCCTAAGAATAAGGAATGTACACACCTGATCATTAGCTTCCTATTGCCGTACCAACCTGCTTTCCTAACAGCTCTCCAGCTGTCCAGGAAGGAGCACCACCTGCTGCTAGTAGACATGTATTTTAGAATTATTTAGAGCCAGCGATAGAACAGAAGGACGCCCTTCTGAATGTGCTGTCCTGCTAAAACTGACCTCACGCGAGAAAATAAGATCAGAATACCTGAGCCACTGTTAAGGGCAGGGGACGCGAATGGCCTGGATCTACACAGCTCGCAGCTTTCCACTCTTTTGAACTATCTCTTTATCATGGCTGAGTTTCCTTGCCACTCCCACAGTATCCATAGCAACAGGGTAGGGATCTAAAGAGTGCAGTCCATTTGCTTTCGGCGATGGCGCCATATAAATCAAAGCACCATTTGTGTCTCTAGGTGTTTTAAATAGCTCCACTCAGCTTATCATCAGGAGTTGCATGACTCTAATGTCTTTCGCCTTCAAGTCATAAAACTTCAGGTCTGAGGAGCTATGAGAAATAATCTGAGCCCCATTTTTATTTACAGATGAAGAAGTGGAACTCAGTGGTGGTGTATGTTAATCAAGTCTGGATGGCTTGTGACTGTCGTAAATACTGCTGACTCTCAGGAATGAAAATGCTGACCAAGAATAGCGTGGTCACAAGAAGGAATCTGTGGGCAGGCAGCTCTTGGTTTCCCAGCTTCTGTATGATTGCCTTGGTTTCCCTCATGGTTCCAATGCAGCTGCCATTGTCCCAGGGCTCACATTGACATTCAGAGCAGCAGAAGTGTGGAAGGGGTGACGGTGGAGATGGTTTTTCCCATTTGTCCTGAGATTTAGTGTCTGTACTGGAGGCCTCAGCAGACATTTCGTGCTGTCTCAATGCTTGGGGCTGAGCACATGGGCGATCATGGTTCCAACAGAGCAAGAAGAAATTGGCTTTATCTTTGCCAGCCTTTGTCGTGCAGGTGGAAAGCAGAAAGAGGGTCGGGGTGCAGTAAGATTAGTCCTCCATTC